>AYEL01077137.1:0-11948 GCA_000484575.1 Olivierus martensii
GGCTCGTGGATGATTTTTGTGGGAGGGCTGAGAAAAATTATAATAAAATACGTAGTGCGTATAATAAAATACGTAGTGCGGACTGCAATGCTTGCAGCCCACGATATACATATCACAAAAACGTACATCACGGGTTACCCCCATCTGCTCAATACACTGACTATGCGGTGTGAACTCGGTCTGCACTGACTGAAGCCCTGATGAGTACGCAATCGCACTGACTCATACAATACACACATACAGAGCGGCTATCGAGGTACCTAGTACCTACAATTCAAAAATAAATATACTATGAACGGAAAAAAATATGTTTTTGTAAAATAATTGTAATGTAATAGCTATAATAATTTAAAAATGTTTCCATTTTGGAGGGAGGGCTGCAGCCCTGCAGCCCTTATGGGCGAGCCGCCACTGAAACATATTCATTAGATTTACATTAAATTCTATATATTATAATTTCTGTAAAGTACAGTTATTTATTATTTTTTTTTTGTTTTATAAGTAAACATAGGAATAATTTAAAAGATATATACATTAGTCTTTTAAATTATTATGTTCCATTTTATTTTGATTTAATATATTCAAAACCAATATTATCTTAAAATATATAGAAAATGTTTCTGTAATACAAAATATTAATTTTTAAATAAGAGAATCAAACTTGATGATGGCATAATATGCCGAAAATGTTTGTTCATTTCTGTATTAAAGCTTTTCCTATACTGCAGTAAGTGCTTCAATTTTTTTTTTTTTTTTTAATTAAAATAAGGTGGATAGTAGTAGTCAAAGTAAAGCAAGTACAAAATATCAATAAATATTTGCATATATTATATTTATAATAAATAAATATGTTTTTATCTTTACCTGTGAATAATGCTTATTCATTGATAATATTAAAAATGACTATTAATATATATTTATTATTAATAATTATAAAAAAAATATCAGTATAAACATATATCAGAAAAACTTACCAGGTCCCCAAAAATGCTGTAAATAAAATAAATTTGGATTAATATTATATTAAAAGCATATTGGTCTTTATAATAATTACATACAAAAGAAAGTTAAGATCCTAACATTAATAAAAAATTTTTTTATATATTAATACAGTCAATTCTCGTTATTTGTGGATTCCATATTCGAATATTTGCGGAAATTTATTTGTAACCACAAAATCGATTTTCGCGGAGCTTTCTCGCTTATTCGTGGATTGTCGTTGACCATTGAAAATACTGTTACCAATGTAAACTCTCTCTCTCTGTAATAAAGAAAGTTGTTTGTTATCAAATATAGTCTCTGTATTGTTTTGCCAGAAAAGTCTCATTATCTATCCTCGCTCACTCCACAGATCGCAGGTAAACCAAAAGCCTGTTCATATCAACCACAGGTTTCAGAAGAATGTAACCCTATGCTTGAATGCAGCCTCAAATTTAGGTGCCTAACTTCCTGCGCATTTGCTCCTTATGACGAGATTTTAGATCTGAGGCAAAAGGTGATGCAGACAAAGCTGACCATCAGTTTTTCAACGCAGTTCAGAAAGACAATATGTCAGCTGGCACATCAAACAACTACCCGTAAAAAATAAGATTTTATTTACTACATAGCTAGTGTTTTAAAAAGTTTAAGATTACCATAATTATAATATTGTATATAGTATTATACACTGCATATACTAACTATTTGTAAGTACAGTAATACACATTAAATAAGATGTCTTAAAACAGAAAAAAACACATAAATCAAGGATGAAAATGTTGGGAAGAAAGATTTGCAGGAACCTAACTCTATATTTCTCATAAGCACAATGGTTCAGCTAATTCAATATTCGCAAAGAATTTACAGAACACAACTACCGCAAATAACAAGAATTGACTGTATATTCATTTCTCTCAATGCTATTACTTATAAATATTATTCTACATTAATATAAATGAAAATGAATATTTTAACTGCAGAATATTTATTAGTGTCAATTGAGATAGGTAGACCAATATTAAAATGTAATTTTTATATAAAATATCAAATATCAATAATTTTTCAAATTTATATTGATATTTTTATTATTAATTCTGAGAAAATATGTTAACTATCCAAATTGATTTTTGAATCAATAGCCAGTTTAATATTTCAAAGACTTCTACATATTATTAGTGGTCTATAATAGTCTATTAAATGATATGGTAGATGATTTGGAAATGTTAGATAAATATGATAAAAATTTTGTTCATATATATAGGTACTTCACAAATTTAAAATATGAGCTTAATTATGATTTTCATAATTGTTAGGATAACTACATTTTTAATGGACTAATATATCATAGTAGTGCCAAAATAATAGATTACTTGGTGAAAAGCATGTCACATCACATTTGGCACTGTGACAACAGAATTTTATAATGAAAATATACGTGTCCCCCGGCCTACAATGTACAGATCGATCTTTACATTGTGGTCTGAGGACACATGTAATATATTCATTATAAAAATCTGCGATATAGACGACGTTGTGCTTCCGAATGCAACATCATCTCCTAGCAGGTTATCTACTACTTAGACTAGTAATAATAATTTATTGATCATTGATGAAGATATTTTCATTTCATATCGTTCTAATAAGAGAGAAGTGTATTTATAATAGATTATCAGATACAGCTTTCTTAAAAGCGATTATGCAATAACTTTTGAAGAAATGAAAAAATTACGCATAAATGCCAGTGAATTCATAAATTTAATAATCTTTAAATATATTAAATATCTATATTATATAATAATTAGAAAATATAAATAAATTAGGTACTCTGCCCCTCAGTTTATTATTAATTTTATTAATCTTAGACAGCTAGAAGG
Source organism: Olivierus martensii (assembly GCA_000484575.1). Taxonomy (NCBI): domain Eukaryota; kingdom Metazoa; phylum Arthropoda; class Arachnida; order Scorpiones; family Buthidae; genus Olivierus; species Olivierus martensii. The sequence goes on from AYEL01077137.1 coordinate 2,853, forward strand.
CTTTGCCTCCTGGCTGCTTAAGATGGCTAACCCATCTATGTGCTTGTTTTGCCTTGCTCAGCATTTAATGCCACAGTTTCACCATATTTATTTATAATGTCATTCATATTCTGAATATAGGAAAAAGATGATAAAAAATAATAATAAAATTTCATGAAAATAAATTTATTCACAAAACTTCTTTTCATACATTCTTGATTATTTTCACGATCAATATCAAATATATATTTTTTTCAATAGACACTTTCTTTCTCTACATTCTATCTGATGTTTAGTAGCAGATTTCACTATTTTGAATGTTGTCATAATTAACTATAAAAAGATATTGATTAGATGGTGTTATGAAAATATTTTAAAATTTTCATAACACCATCTTAATTTTTTTTAAAGTTAAAATTATTAAAAATTTATCAAGATAATACATTTTTTCACACATATTAGCATATATTTAGACATATCAATAAATGGCATTATGAATTACACTTTCATAACATTTTAGCAGAATATTTTATTCTTATAGAGTAAATAAATATTAAAATATTATGATAAATTATTTAGTGACAATTCTAATTTACAAAAAATTTTGAAGTTTGAGAGTTTATGAAAAATTTTAATGACATCAACATTAAAATTCTCAAATATTTTACTTTCATCTAGTTGTATATTTGAGCTTTCTTTAAAATAAGCTTTATATTCTCATTAAAAATGTTTATTTTCATTTTGTTCACCCCTTTTATTTCTTCTTATCATCATGGCTAGTGCCATGCTGCCCCTATTATACAGGCAAATCCCAATATATGAGCATAGAGCATTCCTGAAAAATGATTATAAATCTTGTAAATCAGGATCTAAATTACCAGTATAAAATTATATAATGCATTCCTGAATCCAAAAATGTCAACCATTTTTTATTGAAATTTACTGAAATATCAACTAATTATATAAACAATAAAAAATTGCTTCAATAGTTACTTTAATTAAAATCAAAAAATGTAGTTTCTTAGAGAAAATTCCTAATAATAGTTCAGTTGCCAGCATAAAAGCATTATTTAGATTCTCGTCTACATAGACTTTATTGTAAGTTTTTGTTTATCTCCAGGAAATAGCTGGCTTCAGTTCAAAGTCTATGTATATACTTTCATATGTTTTTAAAAAAATATGAGCCCATCCTTCAACACTTTATTCCACTTTCCAATTGTTGGCTGTTTATTATAAGTTTAGCAATGAAAAATCTGCAATGTGATTTGCACATATGCTGCATTAAAAATTCCTAATTTTTAAAAATAGCTGTTTAAAATTTACAGAATATTGTTCTTATAGCGTGTCATTTCTAATTATATAAAAAATTTAAATTTTGGCAAATTTGGCCCTGTAAATGAAATTAATTCTGTATATTTTGTTTAGTAAAAATATTATTTTTAATTAAATTGAATAATTAAATTTATATAATTTATTAGATATCACTTCTGTTTTTATTTATTTCTTCTTAATTCTTTACTTTTTAAAGAAAATTTATTTCTCCTAATTTTCATCACATTTTAATTAAATTGTAAAATTAAACATATTTCTCATCCAATAATCATTTGATTTTATTATATCTTTTCTCTATCTAGTGTTTTGACTAGAGTTAGAGATATAGAATGATATGAGGGTTTTAAAAAGACCAGCTAATTGTTTATGGTTGAGCATAAGTGATTTGCCTATATGGACACTACTATAACTTATTTTTCTTATATTTAATTTTTAAATGTATCTAATTACCAGTATTTTGGTGGAAAATTGATGTACTAGACTTCAACATTCCACTAAACATCCATGTATTCAATACAGCCCACTTTTAATACCTATTGCCTGACTCAATTATAGTGCGTGCAGTCTACAATTGCCCTGGAATGGTCCCATCATTTATTAACCTCTGGTTAGAAAACTGCATAAACACTAAAAAGAAAATATCTCCAATAAAAATTAATTACCTCCCATTGTTTAGTAATTTTATAAAGTATTCTTTGTAATAATTTTCTACAAACATTAATCAAAGATTAATGATATAATATGCTATTAAAACTTTTATCATCAATACAACAAAGAAAAGAAAATATAAAAGCATATAAATTCAATGAAAAAAATGTCATTTTGTAACAGAAAAGTTGGTATTGCTATTTGTCAGCTGGACAGCTGTAGTAAAGCACCGGCTTGCCACTTGGAGGATCCAGGTTCAATTCCAGTCTCACATTTCCAGATTTTTCATAAGGTTTGGGCTTAGCCTGATGAATCCCATTCATCACCTGACAGCCAATCACATTATGAGATTAGCCAGATTAACCCACATGAAATGCTTCACTTTTAAACCAAAAGAGCACAGAATCATATCTGGGTCCCATCCCTTGGAAATTTATGTATGAGTTCCAGGCAATATAAAATAACAAAAAAGATAACATTGGCTATTGTAAATTATTTTGACTTCTGACTGAAAAAATGAAATAAAGTAAAATTACTAATAAAACCCAACATTAGTATTATATTTCTTACAATAAAGAATTATAATTTTGTGCAGCTGAAAATAAAATATTCTAATTTTATTTTCTTAAATTAAAAGATAAATCATTATTTTATTGGATAGTCCATATAAAATGATTATAAGATATATTTTATAATTTTCTATATTATTCAGGTAATTTCATGCCAACTTATTCTTTATTTACTGCATATGAGAGTAATTAATTATTTTTATTGCCACTATTTAATATACTTTTTTCTATTTGTATTGATAAATTTTAAAATTATTTAAGGATTCTTTTAAGAAAGCTGAAATACTTTTTGCTACCTTATATTATATTTAATATATCTAAATTATAAAATGTATTTCAAAGTAAAGTTTATTGAATTGTATTGATGATGATTAAAATTTTTTACAGGCTATTTTCATGATCCCAACGAAACCTCCACCTTCTTTTAGGGATTTAGATCGCTGGTCATCAGAATTTATTGATTTTGTATCACATTGTCTTGTTAAAAATCCAGAGGAAAGAGCTACAGCATCTGAGCTGTTACAGGTAAAATTAAATCCATTTGATATCTAAAATGTTGCATTAAACAAAATTCCATTGTAATTTTTATAATAAATAATTTACATATAATTATAATGAGTTAAATCACCTTAAAAATTTTAAGAAAATATAATTATTTTGTTTTGTAATGTAATTTGAGAAATAATTTTTATGAAATAATATTTCTTGTTTTGCAATATAAATTGATTTTCTGTTTTACAAATTAATTTTAGCATGAATTTATTAAAAATGCAAAGCCTGTAAATATCTTGCAACAAATGATTGCTGAAGCAAAAGAAATTCAAGAAAATGAAATGTATCGTAGAGATAGAGTAAATATTCTTGAATCTGTGAGTTAAATGATGTAATCAGTGTTTAATGGAAACTCTGAGGAATTAATCATAAATATTACTTTCTGTTTAGGATGAAGATGATGTTGATTGTGGGACAATGGTAGCATTTGTGCCTGATTCAGGAACATTGGTGCCAAATAATGATATTGAAGATGGAGGAACTTTAGTTGCTCATAATAATGGTGGAACATCAGTAGTAAGCAGTGATGTTGAATCCGATCTTGGTACTCTTGTAATTAATAGTGATGGAGAAGAAGAAGATTCAACAATGAAAAGTTTGTTCCAAATAATAATAATAATATTTTTTTATTAAAAAAATATAATTATAAAGTCATAAGAATAATTCCAAATTTTAATGATAAATTGCTTTATATTGTAATTACAGATGTTCCTCTAGTTACAAACATAATGTATTCCTGAGATTTTTTCGTAAATTGCAAAGTTCATAACTTGAAAATTAGCTTACACCAAATTCAGAGATACAAAACTCACTATATATACTGTATTGTGAAATATATGTTATTTATTGCACCATTTAATATCATTTTATATTTGACTCTCTGAAATAAATCTCCAATTATAGATAAAGATTCTTGACAAAAACTGTCATGTTTTAATACTTTTGTTAACAATTTAATTTAACAAAATCAATTTACAATATGTTTGCTATTAGACTATTTCATACATAATTTTAAAAAATGATGTATAGATTTTGAATTTTCAAATACTTGAAGATAAAATAAACGTGTTCATATATGTCAATGTTCAGAATTTGGATGTTCGTAACTAGAGAAACATATTTTGATTTCTAAAATTATTTTAATGATCAAAATTAACTGATTAATTTATAATATATGATTATAATTTAATTGTTATATATACAATTAAATTATTAATAAAAATAATTCATATTTTAATAAAATACAATGCTTATAAAGTTCATAAAATTTGTTGATGTTACAAGCTGAAAAGTAGAAATATTATAATAGTTTTTCTAAATGCAATTTTTCTTAAAAAAAAAAAAAGTCAAAAGTATTTCTTTGCAGAATACTTTTTATTCAGCAAAACTAATAAGATTATTATGAAATTTTATATTTCAATTTATTATTGAAGATATTTATCTTGTACTATAAGCTTACTGCAGATTTATGTTAAAATTTTTTAACAGATATTAAGCTCAAAAATAATGAAATTGTATGAAGAGTCAAGATTTTTTTAGGTCACTTTTTTAAGAAATCATTATATTTTTTATTTTTACTTGTTCAAACTAATAATCATGTATCTTTTTTTCACCATGTCTCAAACTATTATTTATCTCAGCAGTTGTGTGTGTGTATACAGGGTGAAGAAAAACTTCGTCGTAAAATTTTGTGTACTGTTAGGGAACTTTGAAACAAGTCAAAAATATCTAATGAACATATGGTCCAAATGGCACCGTTTTTGAATTATAACCCTTTAAAGCTAACAAATCACCATCGAGTACACAAAGCGTCACGACACATCACATTGCATCACTCTCCTACTTACTACCGGGTAGTAAGAAGGCAAGCACACATATGTAAAGTCAAGCCAAGAGTAGGCAGCTTACTCAGTCCCAGGAACTTTACAAATGTTTTTGATTCTTTGTAAAATACTAATAAATTTATATAAATTGTATAAAATTTGAATTATGTAATCATTAAGAAAATTTAAGACTATCTTATTAATATCTAACACTACTTTGTTTACTGTTTCTTGAATTTCTTCATTAGATTTAAATATTAGGGACTCTGTTTTTGGATTCATAGCCATTGGATAGGGAAGAACCCAGAGACTATGAAACTGTGAGCCAGGACCATCTGCCCTTATGACAAATATTTCTAAATAACATGATCAGTATACTGAAATGAAGTTTTTATACAAGTTGTCCCCAAATTACGATATTCTGATCTTACTATTATTCTCACAATATTCCAAACTTGGTTATTTTCTTACCATATTGGCTAGAAATATTTTTTTGTTTTATTAAAAATGTAGTAAAATACCACTTTCATTCAGGTTCAATACCTGATGATTTTATACATTGATTCAATTCTGGATTATTTTATAATCTTAAGGGCCGTTTGCACGACTTTCGGTTTAATCTGCAGAATAGCTATTCTGTAGAATAACTCTAACCCGTTCGAAAATCTAAAGATTAAGTACAGAGTGTTGCACGACGTAAAAGATAGCTAATCCGAGTTTAATATTCAGTAGCAAAGATGGCGGTGCGCAGACCAAGAAAAATTTTCGGTTCAAGACTTTTAGGTTCTACGCATTTATTGTTATGAATAATAAAAAGCTCTTATTTTATTAATTTCTTTCGTGTTTTGAAGTCAGATAGATTATACGAATCTTAAGAAGAGTAATGATTTATAATTTTAATGTATTTCTTCTTAAGGTATTTACTATTTTCTATATTTGCAGCTCGGCTTTTTAAGATGTCGGCACGTACCGGTTTAGATATTGTATATGGAAAAATATAATTTCATCGTTCATTTTATCGAATCCTGCACCATATAGAAGTGCAGTTCTTTTGGAAAGTTTTCTCTACTCGTCGTTATCTTTCGATTGGTACTATTTTCATTCATATGGCGCTAATGTAAAATTGTACCTTATTTTTCTTTTCAAATGATAATTTACTTTATATAATACTTTTTCCTATACATGTGCAATCTTTATGAAATAAGAAGTGCAAGAACGTAAAAATAATAGGATTCTAACACGATTTTTTATAGGATTTAATATATTATTTCTGGAAGCAATCTTCTATTTTTTACCATTGATACAGTATATTTTTTACACGCATTTTTCGGGAACGTACCTTGCATCTATCGTGTAAAAACAGAATTAAGTGTACTGTATATGATGCATAATTAAGCATACACTAGCACAACACTCGAATACTTTGTGATAATGGATATACTATCTTAGATCTGAAAATATAGATCTTTATTTCTAGTTTATTATTCTTGTACATCAACATATGTGGTTATAATATATATATATGTATATATAATATGTTAATAACAATTTACTTTATAAATTTAAAATAAAATAACAGACTTTTGATTTATAAAGTGCATATTCCCTTTACCTCTCTGACAATAGCCATAAAATCGTTGATTTTATTAAAACAAAACCTCACATGAAAGTTATCATCATTATAAATAATAAATCTGTATCTTTCTCGGAAATATCCATTCTGTATTAAACTAAATGTAATCCAAATAATCTAAATGAAGATCATTTTCAACTTCGGATTCAGAACTACTGTAGTCCGCCATACTGTTTTGCTAGATAATCTGTAGAATAAATTCTTAACCCGCCCAAATTCGGCTGGTTAAGTTAGTCGGTAGTTTATTCTAGAGATTTGACATCGTGCAACGCAACAAGCTAAATCTGCAGATTAAAGCCTGTTTTAATCTGCAGAATAAGACTCGTAACAAGCTAAATCTGCAGATTAAAGCCTGTGTTAATTTGCAGAATAAGACTCGTGCAACCGTCCCTAAAGGATTCAGTATTCTAACATCTATTATTGCCACTAAAATTATCAGCATTATGGGTCATTTTTGATTTATGATGGAGTTATCAAAACATAAGTTCCGTTGTAAGTCAAAATGATCTATAATGATGATAATTTTAGTCGTAATAATAGACATTAGAATACCAAATCCTTTAAGATGGTAAAATCATCTGGATATGATCCCAGATCCTCAGGATTATAAAATAAGTAGGCAACAACCAGTATATAAATAATAATTAAAATTCTGAAAAAAATATATTGAAAATTAAATGTTAACTTTTAAAAAGGCTGTTTAGATAGAAACTATCTCTTGAATAACATTAGGTTGATTGAGCAATATGAAGAAAGCCACAAGTTAGTCGATAAATCAGGATTTGGTTTTTAATGTAAATAGTAGTTAAGCTTAAGTACTTAAAAATAAATCACAAAATAAAAAATATATAAAGTTAGTAAATTAAAATAATGTAAATCTGATAATAATTAATAATTTTGAAACATTAGAACTTAAACATATGCCATCTATCAACCAAAAAGAAAAAGTTTTTTCAAATTTTCAGTTTATAGAGACCATTAAAATTAAAATTTTTAGTTTTTGGATTTTTATTATTTGTATGTGGCCCAAAAGATCCGGATTTGAAATATATAAACTCAGCATTTGTTGGTAGGAAATTTCTATTACATACTCACATAAAACTACTGTATATATTTTAGACTCATACATTTGATTGTGTGTATTTCTTTGCTTTTGCAATTAATCATATATATATATATATAATATTGATAAGATATATAGACAGGCTACTTTTATATAATGATCCTAAAGTTTGAAAAACTTTAGAATCATTATACAAAAGTATATTTGTTTTGCTTGTTATATATTATTGTCATTATATAAAAATATATTTGTATATAATTGTTTTGTTTTTCTGGTACTTTTACATTTTTTAAGGAACCCTGCAACAAGTCATTAAGACATTATTAAGCAAATTGCAGCAAAACAAAAATAAAAAAAATAATTTGTGTTACAGCGATATTTTACTTTACAACTAAAGTTAAGTTTTTATGAGGATTTAAGATAATGCTCTATGATCTTTTGTTCATAACTGCTAGAATAAGTAATTTAGTGAAACTTGAATCCTTCAGTCTAGATTTTTCTAAAAAAACTGCAAACAGTATGTAGATTGTATCACTGTCACTCAATTCATAAACTGTGCCATAAGTACAGATTTAATACATTTTTCAGCTATCAAAAAAAATTAATAAAAATGAAATCACATTATACTTACTAAACAATGCTGTATTTGAATCAGAATTTAGAAATTGCAAGAAGTCAATTAATCGGGCAGCAGAAAATTTTTTTTTTTAGGAGCAGCCATTTTTCAGAAGTTATCTTGTTCTTGCAACCAACTTGATTTAGTTTCAAAACAAAAACAAAAATGCTTTTTTGTTTGGTTACTAGAATTAGAATTTGCAGGAGTAAATATTTGTGGAATGATACTGGATGGCATTAGTAGTAGTTTTGTTAGTGACTCATTTTTAAAAAGTAATATGGATTATCAAATTCAAGTAATGTATCACAGAATTAGTTTGTGCTTATTACTGAATTCTCAAATAATGTCCTTTGCCATAAAAAGAGTGAGAACAAAACTTCAAGTATTTTATATTACCTTAATTATATTTTAAATATATAAAAAGAAATATTAAAATAAATAAAGCCTTCTATTATGTATCAGTGTTATAATATTATATATCTTAAATTAAATTTATTTTTAATTGTTGGTTAATAGAGAAATAATTTATTCCATTTCTAAGTTATAACATGAGTCTCAGGGTGGGTCGAACAGTGCAACTGCACAAGACGCCGCAATCCTGCATTATCCAGCTCTTGTGAAAATTTGCCAACTCTTTTTTATTCCAACTCTGCCAATTCTTTTTTCTGCAAAATTTTTTTATCCAACTCTTGAGAAACTGTTTATCATCAAAAGTCACAACAACTTTGTACCAGGTCCCACTTTTTCTCAGGCTGGCCCTGATGAGTCTTATCTAATTAGATAACAAAATGAACTTAAAAATTTGCAATTTTTACAAAGTTGCTAAATCTGTTTTTTTATTTTGAAAAATTATAATATTACATATTATTATAATTAATTAA
>AYEL01077138.1:0-85344 GCA_000484575.1 Olivierus martensii
ATAATTAATTAATTATAATAATATGTAATGTTATAATTTTGCCATGTAATATGTAATTAATTAATTATAATTATTAATATAGTTGTTATATTAAGAATTTCACATGTGATGTCAAAGCATTTACACCATTCATTAATTAATTAAATTCTTCATATTAATTGAGATGCTTAATGATAGTTAACAGAAAGATATCATTTTTTTTATGTTTGTTATAATGTAGTAAAAATAAAATATTGAAAAATCTGGTAACTGATATATTTTTCAAAATTTTTTATTTTTATTCAAATTATCATAATCAGTCTTCATCTGTTTTAATGCTAAAAATAGTGAAATATTTTATTTTATTGTTTACATTTAAATGTGTAAAGCAATGTCAATTTTTTCACAAAATTTGAAAACTCTGAAAAGACACAGAATATAAAAGGATGTCTAGACATATATAAAACAAAAGTTGTTATATTTTTACCTTTCTATTAGACAAGACTAATTCAATAAGTACTCACTTTACATTGATTGAAGACGAAAGACAAACTCTCAATGTATGGATTGTAGTGACTGTAATATTGTTATAATAATAAAATTAAAATCACATTTTTAATTATTTAAATGAGATAAAATGAACTTTTTATAATTACTTTCATTAATATAGAAATTACTAATTATTATAGGACACGATACAGCAACAGGAGAAAAGAAAGAAAATTATCGTCCTTATTTTCTTGACCATTTTGATCAAAAAGAGAAAGAGCAGCAAAAGCATCACAATCGTAGTCCAACACAGACTGATTTAAATAGCTCTACCTCTTCATTAACTCAAAGTGGTACACCTCATCCTAATCATTTCCAACAGAATCTCAAATCCGGCCAGAAACCTCAAGGTCATGAACGAAAAAGTGCCAATCACCTACAGCATCACTTAAATCAAATAAGTAATGCAGGACCAGGAGCAGCTCATCATGATTATACAAAGTTTCAACGATCCTTTGTGGATGGAGACTTCAGTTTTGTAAGTTCATAGAATAGAATATGGAAACTTTTAATCTAAAGTTATAATCAATATTTTTCAAATTTTTTTTATGTTAATTGCTTCTTTCTTCATTTATTTTAAGTTAATGTTCCTCAGTTATGACGAATTACAAGAGAGAATGGCTAATTTGGATTCTGAAATGGAGAAAGAAATAGAAGAACTGAGACATCGCTATCAAGCAAAACGCCAACCAATTCTCGATGCCATGGATGCAAAGAAGAAAAGACAACAAAATTTCTGATTTCTAGTCTTATATTTAGTTTAACATCAAATGGGTTCCTAGAAAAGCAGAGGCCAAATGTGAATATTAATTTCATATATGGTTGCCCTGCCATAAGTGTTGAGAGGAGAAAATCATATATGGTTTGTGATATAATGGACAATCACAAAGAATCAATATAGGGACTACAATTTCTTTTCCTGAAATTATTTACAAGTTTGGGGAATAATTATAGAATATAGTATTTGTATTTAATATTGTATAGCTTAACTTTTACTGCAAGTTTATCTAAGAATATTTTCTCTTAAAATATTTCTGTTCCATGAACAGAAAATAATCATAAATTTGCATCCCTGTAAAAAGTTATATTTACAAACCAGAAAAGTCGTCCCAAATATAAGTAAAATTTAATTTTGAATAATTAAAAGTGTGATAAATGCTTACATAATTATTTTGAAGCTGTAGAGAAAAAAATATATATATTTTTTTTTATAATTGTACTTAGAAGACTGTATTCCAATAATTGCAAAAAAAAATTATTTAATGTTGATTCCAACATTTTATTTCAATCGTTTAACTGAATCTAAATGCAATAAGTGCCTGTAGTTTTAAAGCATTCAAAATATCAGGCACAGAATAATCCTTAAAATATCAAGTTAAATCTAAAACTATATTGAAATAATTATTTTTTTCTTTACTTTCTAATAAAAGTGCAGTAGAAATCTGTTAGAATTTGAATATTAGTTTAAATATTTAATCTTTTAGATCTTTGCTGTTCTTATACACAGTACTCAAGTAAATAATTACATAGATAGTGCAGTTATTTGATATAAAATTTATTCAGAATTAAGTAATCTCTATAGAATAAGAATTTTCACTATCTCTGTAATTATTATATCTTAATAAAATATATAAATTTTTTGAATCAAAAATTTAAATAGATTCATTTGGATGATGATGATGATGATGATCATTATTAGTTTTATCAGAATCAAAATTTTAACAAATATTAGTAAATGTTTACACAATTCTAAATGGTTTATACTGCACAATATTTTGAAATTTAAAGTTAATTAAAATTTTTTATTTATAATGTCATAAGTAAGTTTAAAATCCTACACGCATAATCACGTCGGTTTAGTGATTTTTGTTTTAACTGATTTTACCATTTTATTGAAAAATGAGGACTAGTTTTATACTTGAATCTTTGTAAATTTTTTCTGTAAGAATTGTAAGAAAGTTATTTTCTTCACATCCTGTATATTTTACAGTTGTACGTAATTGTTATATATTTAATTGCCACAATAATGATATTTGTCATTTAAAGTTAAGGTCTTTAATGTGAAAATCAAGAATAACTTGTTAGAAATGCATTTAGTAAATTATGGAGGACTGTATTGATTTTATGATTGTCAACAATCATTTGTTTTTATGCTCTTTTTTTTTTATTTTTTTATTTTTTATTTTTTTGAGATTTTTAAATGAACTAAATGAGAACTACGATTTTTTCGTTATACAAATAAAATATTCGAAAGAGAAAAAAAGAAATTTAAATATTCAAAGAGTATTTTTATATTATAATTGTCCAACGAGTACTATGCAAGAAGTACAGTACCGACATAGTGTGATCGAAGTAACTGATGTAAACAGACGGTGGCAATAAATACATAAAAGCATACACTCCAACCAATAATTAATGCCAATATAACTTGATTATATACTGATCTAACTATAATAGCCTTAAACATCTTTGTTATCTAACAATTATACACCATTTTATTTGTTGTTAGTCTTTTATGTCCTATATACATTTGAGTTAAATAGAGCCAAAGTTTTTTTTTTTTTTTTTTTTTGTTTTGTTTAGAAATGATTACAATTGAGTGTTCATTTATGTAAACTGTTTTGTTTCACAATCACTACACAAATAATTTAATGTTTTATTTAGAATAGATAATTAATGATAAAAAAAAAGAAAAATAAATTCAATTGGAAATAAAATTGTAAATGTTGTTATTGATAATTTCCCATTTTTGATAATTAAAGATTAATTTTAACATCTCTAATTTATCGTTACAGTTGGTGAATTTATAACCTTAAACACATTTTAATTGAAAGCGAATTGTTTTTCCATTCGAAAATAATTTTCTGATTATCCGGTGAAGGATCTCGAAAATAATTCAGAACATAAACTGTAGAATTAATAAACTTAAAAAGAGGAAAAAAAGACAGTTTTTATGTTACAGAAAATTTGATTTACTAAGAACTGTTTATTAGATGGAAAAGATAATGACGCATGATGTATCCATATCAAATAGAGAATAGTGATATAAAAATATATTTATTTTTAAATTAATGTTTGATAAAACAATAAGGAAACTCATGAGACCATACAATTTTCCTCATAAGATTATGAAACAAGACATTATAATAGCTTAATAATGCAAATTATTATAAAAAGCCATACTTTTTAATATTTGACTGAACTGTTATTTTTTAGTGTGTTGACTGCTAAGTTTATTTTATTTAAAAAAAAAAAAAATAAGAATATCAGGAAAATTTATCACAATGGCAATCTGCCTAAAATTTATACAGGAAATTTTAACCTGATTCAAGTGGTGGTCTTCCAATAAACATTTCCTGTAATGTCCCCTGGGGTAAAACTACACTTTCCTGTTTATTCGTATATTCAAGGTTTTTAAATTAAAATTCATAAAATGTAAATATGTTTTTCTGAAAGTTTTAATTAATCAATTAAAAATTATCATGATTTCAAAATCACACAGTAATAAAGCTATTAGATATTTTAAGCTATAAAATTATATAAGTTTTTAAAAAATTATTATTTGCCCAGGACAATAGTTTTTTGTCCTTAAAATGAAAAATGTGTTTAAATTCTGATAACAGATTTTGAAATTTTTCTGTAAAGGGAGTAACTACCAAGATTTTAAGACATATAAAATTATTCCAAGGTAAAGGAATATTGCAGAAATGTTAGTTTTTTTAATTGAGGAGATTACCTGTAACTATTAAGCAATTAAACGAAAATTAATTCCTCGATATGGTTGAATTGTTTAGTTAAATAGAAATTATTTTTGGCAATGAATGGTGCTGTTTTCATTTCTTAGTTTCGTTTAAATATGATAGAAGTAACACGTTTAAAGGTTTTGAGTATATGAAGTTTTCAATCAATAAGAAAATATATAAATTATGTGAAATATCTTAAAAGATTTTTTTAATGTTACGTGGAATATAAAAAGGTTATTTATATATATGGTACTTGGTTTATATTGTCAACTCTCTTCAGATAAATTACTCGATTAATCAAATCGAACTAAAACTAGAATGCAAAAAGTTCTGCTGGGTTGGATACTTAATACCTTATCGATTATGCTTTTTACAATTTATTATACCGGTCCCTTTACTGTTTTATGCAATTTCGGTTATTAATTTAACATAATCTAAAACTATGAAAGACCTAGATATGAATATTTGGCTATACTAAACTCTTCGTAGAAAAAAGGTAATCGTGAAATCGATTTCTGGTCCCTTTACTGTTTTAAGCAATTTCGGTTATTAATTTAACATAATCTAAAACTATGAAAGACCTAAATATGAATATTTGGCTATACTAAACTCTTCGTAGAAAAAAGGTAATCGTGAAATCGATTTTATCGAATACTGTGCTTGCGTAAAAAATTTGGCGACTTCAATCAAGTAGAATAAATTAAAATTTTATTAAGACGAAATTATTATTTAATTAATCGTTTAATTAATTACTATTGTGATATCTTATTTTTTTTTTTTTAATTTATAATTATTTTATCATAATTTACGAAAATATATTTTAATCCTTTCTGCTGTTGTTATTTGAAAAAAAAAAAGTTCTCCAGACAGGATATTTCGTAGGTTTATGGTTTATAATGACGAAATATACTTAGAAACGATTTCTAAGAATATCTTTAATTAGATGTAAATATAAAATTTATATAATTGCAGCAAACAAGGTAGGTTTTACTTTTTTCTAAAAATTAGAGTTGAATATTTTTCCTCCTAAATTCAGTCTTTTTATATATGCAGTATATAAAAATGCACTAAAATATGCTGTTGAAATGACTTGTTTCTAAGGGTATTTTAATAATTAATCATGCAAGAGAAAATATAAATAAAAATTAAGTAATTTTCAAACTAATATAATCTATCTTGGGTACTTTTAAAGATAAAATCTCTCCCCGAAGATAACTATAAAAATAGTTATCTATGTAAATCGAAGAATTAATTATATAAGAAGCGTTCAATTAGATTGGTGATACGTAGATTTTTTTCCATAAGAAAAATGTTTAAAATTATAGGCTTATTGAATGCAAACTGACGATGACAGCAAATTACAGGACAAACCCTCAGGGTAACAACCCCTACAAAGAACTGTGTGTGGATTGCCTTGACGAGAAATATTTTTAAAGTAGAGGGAATTCCATATTCGCTTCTATTTTGATATTTTTCCATTAAAAAAAAAAAAAAATGTGATGGATATGTTGCGTTAAAAATTAAAATTCTGTGATTATAATAATAGAATTTTCTTCTTTCTCATAATGTTTTAGATTTTCTCCATAAGATGGAAGCACGATCGCAAAATAAAAAAAAAAATTTAATTTGTTCACTTAAAAGCATAAAAGATTCTTTTAAATTTTTTATAACGAAAAAAAATTATTTTATAAATTAATAATTTATTTTTTTAATGATGTAGTTGATTTAAAACTCAATTAAAATTTTGCATCAATTTATATGTATATATAGTGATAATTAATATACAAATGTATATTGCATATATACAGTGTGTACATATCATGGATGGTATATATATCTAAATAAATTATAAATTAAATAATTTTTATTAGCTATAAAAATTTATTTATATATAAAATCTCTCATTAAATGAGTTTAAATTTTATTATTTAAAAAATAAGAAAATGAATAAATGGAAAAAAGAGAATAAAATACAATCAAAAAGTTGAAGTGGAAATTTGATTTAAAAAAGATTCACTTGTCCGGTAGAGGTCAGGAGCGACTTGGTCACGTGGTCGGAGCAAGATGGCGTCAGCGCCGGTTGTGTCGGTCGTTCGCTTGCGGAGGAGATAGTGGAAGATGAAGTGAACGGATAGCATCAGGGTTGAGCTGGTCAACAAATGCAAGCTAAAAAGCGTTACTTACTGGTCCTCATCAGCTGTGCATTTTTAGTGTTATGTTATTTTGGTTCGTTTCGTTTAAGACAAGATGGCGACGACGACAACATTGGTTTATTGGAACATCGTTCCTATACTGAATCGGAGGACGATTCTCCCGATGATTTGGTCCTATCTCCGCGACAGAGACGATATGAAAGAAGTATCGCATATAAATCGTCGCAATGTAGGATGGAAACTTGTTTTGACTTCGAGATGTGCCGTAAGGACTTCAAAGTGTATGTCTATCCTATAGAAGAAAGGATTTCTTCTACTTACAGAAGCATTTTGAATGTGATTCAAGAATCCAGGTATTCCACCCAAGATCCTAGTCAAGCTTGTCTGTTTGTCTTGGCTCTGGATACTCTGGACAGGGACATACTAAGTCCTGATTATGTTAAGGATATTCAAGCCAAGCTTATGCATCATCAAAAACTGTGGAACCATGGAAGAAATCATTTAGTGTTCAACTTATACTCTGGTACCTGGCCAGATTATAATGAAGACCTTGGTTTTGATCTTGGTGATGCTATTCTAGCTAAAGCCAGTTTATCACTCGCTAATTTTAGGCCAAGATTTGACATTTCTTTACCTCTTTTTCCCAAATCCCATCCTGAAAAAGGTGGGGAGGGCGGTCTGCTCTCGACTAGAAACTTTCCACCCAATAAGAAGTATTTGCTAGTATTTAAAGGCAAAAGATATCTTTATGGAATAGGTTCAGAGACAAGAAATTCTCTGTATCATCTCCATAATGGAAAGGACATCATCTTGCTCACCACTTGTAAACATGGGAAGAAATGGAAAGAAATGAAGGATGCACGATGTGAACAGGATAATAAAGAATATGACAGGTAAGCCATGTTGAAGATATAAGTATTTAGATAAAAAAAGATTACTTCAAATGATAAAGTTTAAAGGTTAAATGTTCTTGATTAATTCAGTTGATTTGTTTAGATTGTTTATAGTAATAATGTAATTATATTTTGATCATAGAAAGTATACCATGATTTAATAATTATACACCCACACACACAACAGAATGTTAAGCAAATTGCTATCATTTACAGACTGTTTAAAATGTAAATTCTTCTGAGTAAATATTTATTATAACATGATAAGATTTTACCTTATTTGGCAGAACTTTTCAGATTTTATTGAACATTTATTTATTTATATTATACTTTAAAAATGGTGAAGTACTGTATTAGGTCAATAAAAAAATCTTATAATTTCTATAATTGGCTACATTTTTATAGATATTAGTAATCATCAATCCATAAAAATATACTTTATTGTGTAATATATTTTTATGAATTGTTGATCTGTGGATATTTGCAAAGAAAAAAAAATTGATTTATTTCTAGAATTAGTCATTTTCATTCCAATCACAAAATGCATCCATCATCATAATTTATAGTTTTTATATATATAACACTAAAAAATTTGCATTATATTTTTTCTTATATCCTGCAAGGCATTGCTGTTTTCATATTTTTTAAGTTAAATTAACATGAAAAATAATAATATAAGACAATAACCATTATAAAATGATATATATAAATAGGACTTTGCACAATGGTTTTTTAATTTTAAGTAGGAAAAATGTAGACTTAATAATGCATAGGAAAAAGATATTATCATCCATTTTATCTCATAATTTTAAAACAATTGCAGGGAAATTAAATATACTTCCTTCAGTAATAACAAAGATTATTGCTTAAATCATGTTTGTTGCATAAACGAATAAAGAATGCTTATCTCAAAATAGTTCTAATAAAATATTTATATTCAACTATTAACAAAAATATCTACTCCTTAAGGCAGTTTTATATAAAACTATACTTATATACCTGTATTTATTTATAATATTTTTCTAACTATACTTATAATTTATTTATTTTTCTTCAGATTTCAATATATAATAAGCTAGATGTTAAACACTACATTTTAATGAAAATATTCCATATTATTATTATTAAATTTAAAATTTTCTTTCATTTTGTCATTTTTAAAAATTTCTAACTTTTAATAATTAAAATAGATTAATATGTAAATTCTTTTTTTTTTATTAACAAAGTTAAACAAATAATAAAATATAAATTTCAAATTTTGAATATTTTATAAGCAATTGTCGTGAATTGAGATTATCAAATATAAATTTATATTTTTTCAATCAAAAATGAATTAAGGAAATTGAATTTTATGTAATAAAGTATGCATTGTATTTACAAAACCAAAATCAATTTTTCACTAGTAGAGAGATAAAATAGCTTATTTGCAGAGTGCATGATTATCACCAAACCAGCATGTGTGATCTCTATTGTCATTTGGATTGTTCCCTAGCAAGAAGTAAAGGAAGATTATTTTCTTGTAGAACTATCAGAAATAAAATTTCAAAAATACTACGGAAGCATAGCATACAACAAAACTGTATATCATATTTATACACAGTAAAGAGAACCAGTTGTCACATAAACAATAAAAATACTACTGTTCTATCATTTTCATTTTATTTATGCGTTATCCAACTTCACAATAGATAGTTTTTTCAGTTTAGAATGAGATAAAACTGGCAGTTACATAAGTGCTATTTCAGCAAATTTCTAGTTCTGCATTGTATTTTATTAAGTCAAAATAACATTTCAAGTTTTCTTTCCACAACCACTAGTACTATTTTACACTGCAGGTGTATGTTGTTATCCTGTCTTTTTTTCCAATATCATGTTTGTAAGAAAGAAAAATTTTGAATTATCTCTCTCCTTTTTGTAAAAAAAAAAAAAAACCTGTCAATTACCATTCCCCAAAGAGTTAGAATTTTTTTTTATTGAAAATATACAATAAAATATTATGATTCTTATTCTAAAGAAATTTATAAAATAATTTCCTTTGATACAACAATTCGGATAAAATATTAGTCTGATTTTTAATCCTTAAATTTATAATGTGGATAAATTTTAGTTGTATTATTAATTTTTCTGCTGTCAATTGAAAGAAACTAACAGGATGCATGCAGTTTTATTTGCAATTAAATACAGTGGAAATGTATAATTTCCTCTTTTGATAATGCAGTTAAAGAACTGTCTGTGTTTTTTTTTTTCCTCTCTCTTTTTATTGTTGTTAGTGGATGTTTTGAAATAAAATACTCTTATTAGGCTTCAGTTTCTTAACAAAAGAAATGTTCAATAAATAAATATATATATAGGTCAAAAAGTCAGGGAGATGTCATTTTAAGGATTTGCTTAAAAATTATTGTGAAAAGAAATTATTTCTTTGATAGTATGTATTTTGTAAGGGTTAAATTACATGCATGCCATTAATTAATTAAACGGTTGTAAATGCTAATAGTATGAAAAGCAAAACTTTTAATGTTTCTAAAATGCATAAAAAAAAATAATTAGGTTATTAAAATCTGTAACCAGCATCCATAAATATGGTATCATATACTTCGTAGCAAATTTTATTATTAAATGCTTATTAAAATTTCAATTTATCCTAAAAGATTTTATTAAGTTTAATGACAGATTTTTTTTTCCTCTTTTTTTTTTTTTGTTTGAATAAGTTTCAGAATAAACATTGGTTTTTTGAAATAATAATAAAAATTCTCCTAATAATTAGCAGCAATGTTTTATCTGTTTAAGGTTTAGCTTAGTTTTTGTGTTTTTTTTTTTCTGTTTTTTGATTAGACAAGAATTATTTAAAGGTTATAAATTATACTTTTGGTTAATTTGAATTTTAAATTTCTGTAAATTGTTAGTATAGACGAATTTTTAAAATCTCCAAATATTTTTTTTTCTAATTTCTTCTTGAGGTATAATAATAATACTGTATACAAATTAAACAAGAATAAATTTTATTTATCAGAATAAAAATAAAAACATGGGAAGTTGTAGTTTATCTTAAAATACTTCCTTAATCTTAAACAGAAAGATAAATCATCCCTTAAGGTATTTTAGTTAATTAAGATTTCAATTTATTGGATCTTGTAAATGTATTTTGTTTTAATTAGAAACCTGTTGAATACAGTTAGAAATCACTTAGTATCTTTAGAAACAACAATAACGCTGTTGTATTTTTAGAAAGATAACCTTGGACTTTAATTGCTTAAGATTTTTGATTCGGTAGAATGTCATATTTATACGGTTTCAGACTTCCGATAAACAGGTGGTAGGCGATATCTTTAAAAACGGTCTTTACCGCATTTAGCAAACAGAATACACTTCCTACACTTAATCTATATATAGTAAAAAGGATGTTTGTGTAAAGTCGAAAATTATTGTTCTTAGAACTGGTTGATGACCGTGAGAAAGGTGAGTGAACTTGGAAGACACTCTTTCAGAAAACCTGTTCCTTAGACTTCCCCCTTTTTTAATATAAAAAAAAATAAAATGAAAAAAATACGTAGCAGGAAGTGGAACGATTTTTCCCCCTCCACCATCTGTCTGGCCTGGCTTTACATTTCCATAAAGATCCTCTACATAATAGTCTGGGGATCACCTTACTCAATCCGGCAAAACACCTGGGTTTACCTGTTGTACGCTCGTTCTCGTCAGCCGGTTATAAATTTTTACTTTTCACTTTTTATATATCGTTTGTTATAACGGAAATCTTTCGTTATGTAGAAGATTTTTTTTTAATTAAGAATAAAAAAATCGCCCACGTTCATCCAAAGACATTTTTCTTTGTTGTGCAACAGCGTAGGCGTCCACTCGATTCCTAGGACTTCTCTCATTTTTGGGTGTGCCTTATCTCGACTTTGTGACACCCTAATGGCTCATCTTGCGACAGATACCGCGTCCTCCCTACAAATGGAAGGTCGTCAGGACGTCTGCTCTCCTAGTTTATTGCAACACTGTCTCGTTTGGTCTTATCGTTTTGTTTTCTTGTTATAAAGCCATCTTGTTTAGAATCTTCGCAAGGGGGCGCAAATCCCGTTCGTCCTTGATTTCGTTTTTTTTTTTTTTTTCGTAGTCAGTAACATCGTCTGGCAACACTACTTCGACTCGTCCGCGCGCGCTCGGTTTTAAATATCCAAAATGGCGGTTTACGGTTGCCGTTGTTACGGCGATTTTCTCGAATCCCGACCGTCTTATTGCCATTCCTAGGTGGGGCGTAACTTTGATCAAGTATCGATCGAAACGGGTTTGCATGAGTCCCGCCATCCGTGACACGAGAGGGTGGCGTGCCAGCACATTTATTCGCAGCATGAAACTTTCATTGGAAGAGGAGGGAGAAGCCGGTCACGTGACGCGGCCAGGGGAAGGATTGATCGAGTCGGGGTCGTGTCTGTGGCGGTCTCGTCAATAATTGAGATTCCACCTAAGATTCCTCCAATCGTTCCGCTGGAATGTTACCTAATAAAAGAACCCGAACTAAATAGGGATTTAGTGATTTTTAATGGTGTACAGGAACTATACGAGAATTCCGGAACTGAGACGTCATATTTGGACAGTCGTCTGGTGATTAATCGGAGACTTAAAATCAACCAGATTCACACCAATTTTAATAGAGTAATTGCCGGCAAGACAGGAGATGGGTTATCAAAGCCGAAATGATAGATTAACGCACGCCAAGGCCTGCTAATCAGCGCTTCCCCGCTACCTATGATAAATTGCTTGACTCCGAGATGTACCAGGAGGTGTGTCTCTTCTTTCTTTACTCTACGCTTCGATTTGAGTGCGTATAACCTACCTTGACTAACTTTTTCCACTCATTAATCTCCGCTACCGCAATTCAAAACGATACGTCCTCCCACGTCATTATTTTATTTTATTTTTTCCGCTTCCTGTTTTCTTTATCCGACATTACAAAAATTACAAGAAATGTTTAATGTCATCTCCTCATTAATGAGTACAAAATCGCCGAGTTAACCGCATTAGAATTAATTAAACAATCGGGAACTTAAGCCAACCACTTAGCGAGCGCAATCAGATTAAATCATACTACAGTTAAAAAAAAAAGATCGGACACTACTTAGCGCTCGCCGAGATTTTGTTTTTACGGTTTGAGGAGCGTTAATGAAAGTTTGATTTTTCTAACTGGGGGCACGGAAAGGTTTTAGTGGATAATACAAAGAGAGGGAGAGAGCTGTCATTTCATAATTGACTCGTAACATCTGCGACTGCTTGTTCTCATCAAGTACGACAGTTTAGAAGCCGAAAGGGATCAAATGTCGCGAGAGAAAACGGGTTAATAATTAGGGAAGAACGCTTTAAAACTGTGTTAAGAGTCATTTTTATCGAGTCTATCCACACACAAGACCATTATCCATCGAGCCCACTACGGTTAGAGTAAAATCGATTTTTATTTGTGTGCCTTGAGACCGAAATGCAGCTGACTCAGCCAGTCCTTTATAGCTAGGACCAGCTACATTTCTACGTTTAACCTATTCAGCGGGCTGAGGGCTAACTTGTTGAAACAGATCGATACAACGGTTAGATATTTTTTTTTTATTTTATTTTATTCCTCTTGTACTTCCCCCGTCTTGATGTTTGTGCAATTCTGCTTTTTTGTGACGGACGGGATTTATATATATATATATATATATATACACACGGTTGGCAGTCTTCTATTCAAACAGGAGTTACGTGATTAAATTCCCAAAGCTTTAAAACATTTCGAGGGGGTGTTACAGCTGCGGTGTTTCCCAGTTATGGGTGTAGAGTTACGTGATCTCTAATCACGTAAGCTTATATAGAAGTTTATCTAATTTTGTGACGTGTTTTGTGTTGGCAAAAGTAATTATAGAAGCTGCACGTGGGTTGGTAATACAAGCGCTCCACTTTGTAAAGGTGCAATTCCTGTAACGTATACGAGTTATTTTTAGGCTTGTTTATCGTGATGTCCGTCTAAACGTGGGTGGGATGAGTTTCGGAACATCTTTCCTACACAGAAACACGTTGTAATTGTTTTAAAGGATTAAACTAGGTGAAGCTAATCGGTGCCCTTTAAACGCAGTTTTACCTCGGAGCAGCAACAACCTGATTAATCTCAATAGGAAAAGGAACCTGAAGAATCAATTATACAAGAGTTGCGGTTCGATACGAAGAGGAAGAGTGTGATATAAATAAAAAATAAATAAATAAAAAATTGTACTTTTCTCGCTGAGCAATTAGCCCGAGTCCACGTTTAATTAGCAAGAGTTTCTAAGTAAAAATAATGCGTCACGATCTTGCAGTTTACTTTGCCGCCTTTCGGGTGCCGTTAGCATGGCAGATTTAAGCAGATTAGGAGGAGGATAATAATAATAATAATAATAATCTATGCGAGTTAAATTTTCGCTCAGTATTGCATGGTTAAAGAAGATAAGGAAGTTAGGAAAATTGGAAAATTATTGATTACGTAAGATGCTTCTTGTTAGCGGATGAGGAAGAGATAAGATCTAAACGAGTGTCTGTAGCCAAGTTAGATTCTGCCATATCTCTTCTTTTTTGAATTATTGGCCGGACAATGAATAAGAAAGGAATTCGATATTTAACGAAAGTATGTATTTTATACCTCTAAAAGAAGAAGAAGAAAATGATGTGTGTACACGCACTCATCGATTTAACTGTTTAAGATTGGATGAGGCGCATCTTTTACGATTCTTCTGAGGTTTACAGTGATTTGCGTATCCCGTTTGACGTATCGAAAGATCACCTTGATCAAAAATGCAATATCGATAGACAACTTCCGCATACGAGCTTTCTACGCTGATAAAAAAAAAAAGAATTTAAACTTTTATCTACGCTCGTTTCCTATTTTTAATAAGACATTATTTATAAATTATACAAAAATGATGGATGAAGTTAATATAAGTATTGCGCTCTTATCTGAAAGATATGCATAATCGAAGTTATTATCTCTGTAGTTTAGAAATAAAATGGTTAATTTGGCGATAATTAAAGATTAGCCGCCTTCGCCAGACCAAATTATAAAATGATGTCTACGGGGAAATTAAAAATAACGAGGAAGTTTAAAATTATAACGCCACATTTCGAATTTATAGAGAATTTCGTAACACAGTCCTGGAGAACTGGTTCGTCTTCTCCTTTTCATTTTTCTTTTTTCTTTTTATCTCTTCGAGCGAACAAACCTGTGTCTCGTTTTAAAACAATTAACATTTTCTGGGCTTCCGGTGACTCACGTGTTTACATGAGTCATTGGAACAGAAATTATGCCATTCAAATGACACGTTTTGCTTCACCGGTAACACCTAAGGCGGGGAAGAATATAAAATAAAAAAATTCGAAATAGGAATTAAAATAGATGGAAGGGATTTTCGTCCGCATTTACGCGAATCCTGTTCCGTCTAGCGCTGTTTGCATGGCGTTTAAAAAGTCGGGATTTCCGACGAATTTCGCTAAAAGTTTTAATTAGATTTTCCTCTTCCCCTTTAGCTAGCACGGATTGAAAAGAGAGTTAAACGTCTTTCCCCATTCAATTTACGCAACGTAACTGTAAATCACTCAAAACTAATTACATTGTAGGTGTAGACTTTAGCCCAATGACCTACATTTCATCGCTACCGCTTTAATTACGCAAAGCAATTTTAAACTATCTCACACATTTGCAGAGAAAAAGAGAAAAAAAAAAAAGATCGGAGGAAAATTTTTTTCTTCTTCCATAGCGACGCGAGTACTTTTGCCAATGAGTTTCCTGGTGTGATGAATGTGTCTATTTAATTGATGCGTCCAAAGTAGCTTTGGGCTTCTTCCTTGTATTATTTGCTTCCACGTTATCGTCCCGTTAAATCTCTTCTCTGCAGGCATTTCTTATTGGCGAAGAATGTCGTCAGATTGATGTGGCAGTTGAAAATCGCTTTTCTTTACTTTCTCCGCCCACGAAAAATTTTTAAATTGGGCTCATTTTTTTTTAATAATAATAATTCGGCTAATCGACTAGAATTCCGAATGCTCGTTTTACGTATATGTATTAAAGAATATTTTTTTTAATATATTTTTGGCAGGTACGACTATAGAGTGTTACTTCAGAATGCAACATTCTGTTTGGTCCCAAGAGGGCGTCGTCTGGGATCCTTCCGCTTCTTGGAAGCCCTTCAAGCCGGCTGTGTACCCGTGTTGCTAAGTAACGGGTGGGAACTACCATTTTCCGAAGTGATCGACTGGAATAAAGCTGCAGTTTGGGCCGACGAGAGACTGTTGTTGCAGGTAAGGATGTTTGTTTGATGGATGAACAGCACGCGTGCGTTGACAGTCGGATCCATGGGACCATCATAATCATCGCAAAATTACTCGTGGGAAATATGTCAAACAACAAAAAAAAACATTAATCTAGTCGGCTTCCGATGCAATAACTATCAAGATGTACTTTTTGATTACATATATATATATTTTCTCATTTTTTTTCGTTAAGGTTCCAGATATCGTCCGTTCTATTCCCAGCGAGAAGGTTGCTTCTTATTGTCAACAGACACAAGTGTTATGGGAGACTTACTTCTCTTCTGTAGAAAAGATAGTCATGACTACGCTCGAGGTGAGTGTTTCCTTTCGAATCCATCTTGACAGATCGACAGCTGCACTCGGTTTTAATTAAATTTTGATTGCAATCCAGATTGGAATGGATTTTAAATTATTTTTTTTTTACTCGTCCGAAATTCTTCGATTAACTTTTTTTTTTTCTTTTTTTCTCTGTGTGTTAAAAGATCATTAAAGAGAGAATCCATACGCACATCGTCCGCACGTCGAAAATTTGGAACTCGCATCCTGGGGCATTAGTCATGTTGCCCCAGTTTTCCGATAATCTACGGGACTATCCATTCCATCTCCATACATTAGGAACCCGTCCCCACACCAAATTCACGACTGTTATCTACGCAGCCATTCCAACTCTCACCCATTCGTCACCTCTATTGCGACTCATTAGAAACGTATCAAAGTCCAACAACGTGGCCAGGGTAGGTTAATTATTCCTCTGTTGTTACCTTATATAATAATAAATATATGCATACAGATTTTTTTACATGTATAGTTCAAATAAATAATTTAATAAATAATTTTTTATTGTTTTTTTTTCTTCAAAACTGTCAAATAGGATAAAATGTTTTAAAATGGAGATGTTGTTTGAATTATCTAGAATAGGGAAAAATGGCTGGATTATTTACTTGTTTTTTTTCTTCCTATCTTCTCCAGATCATAGTAATATGGAACAGTGAAACTCCGCCACCACTTTGGAATAAATGGCCTCCTTCTCCTGTGCCCATCAATCTCATCCATCCACCACAGAAGGTATGTGGGTTGATGGATACGTTCTCCTGCTTGCAATCTCTGAAGTATAATATTTACATCTGCGCCATTGAAAAATTGAATTGAGTGCCTGCTTTGTTTTTTTTTTTGTTTGATTGTTTTTTCTCAATCATTGATTAAAAAATTTGTAATTGTTCGTAATAATATGGTGTCCGAATACTGATATAGATTTTTCTGTCCCTGCAGACAATCGGAATTCGATTTTTCCCTCATCCCCTTATACAGACTGATGCTGTACTTAGTTTGGATGAAGATGCTGTACTGACTACAGAAGAGGTTGATTAAATAAAATTATAAGTAACAAATTCTAAGAAAATAAGTTAATAGATAAAGTTTCAATTTTTACTGTTTAGATGGACTTTGCTTTCAAAGTTTGGCAATCATTCCCAGAAAGAATTGTTGGATATCCCGCCAGGTCACATTTTTGGGATGACACTAAAGGATGTTGGGGTTATACATCAAAATGGACCAATGAGTACTCAATTGTATTAACAGGTGCAGCTTTTTATCACAGGTGAGATTTTTTTTTATTTATCAAATTTAAGAAATAATATATGGAGATTAATATTTTTTTAACATATTTCAGGTACTATAACTACTTATATACTTACTATCTCAATAGTCTGCTTCATAAAACTGTGGACCAATCCCAGAATTGTGAGGACATACTGATGAATTTTCTAGTCAGCCATGTCACCAAACTTCCACCGATTAAAGTGACCCAACGCAAGCAATACAAAGAGAGTATGCTACCAGGAAGTAAATCCTATCCATCACCCTGGAATGATCCAGATCACTTTGTTCAAAGACAGACTTGCATCAATACTTTTGCAAGCATTTTTGGCTATGTGCCTCTAGTGAGATCAAGCATGAGACTCGATCCTGTCCTTTTTAAGGATCCTGTATCAACACTGAGGAAAAAATATCGAAGGCTGGAACTAGTTGGCGGAAGATAGTAAATATTAATTCTTTTTTAATTTTTTTTTTTTTTTTTGCATAAGTGAATCTGGTCAAGAATCAGTCCAAAAAAATTAAATTTTATAAATAAGGAATTTCAGGTGTGTAAATTGATAAGTATTTATAATCTTTTTTGTTATTGTTGTTTTTAATCGTGTCAATTTAAAATCGCAGCTCTTCCTTGTTTTATGATGCCAAAGTGTTCTTATTTTCTGTTCTCCCCAATATTTTTTGAATTTTTCCTTTGTTGTGTAAATTTGTTATGATGATATCATTTTATGAAATGATTATCCAGTTTAAAATGCTTAAATAGAAATTTTATGAAGGAAATGACAAATATGGTTTATAGTAGCAATATTAAACGTGATTTAAAAATAAAAATAAAAAAAATAATAATAATAACTCGGGGTTCTGCTGAAAAGAAGCAACGAATCTATTTGTGGTCTCGTACTCTTGTGTATGTAACTAAGTTCTTATGTTTCTTTATTCAGGAGAAATTCAGGTGTGCAAACTTTTGTAAATTTTCCTTTAAACTTCTTCACATTGTGCTGTGTAAATATGAAAATGTATGCATGCTAATGTTTGATGGCAAAGTGTTTACAGAAGAAAAGGACATGATCACTTATTTTTAAAAATTCCCTATACAATTTTACAAATTTTAGGGAAAAAAATCATAAAATAAATTACGAGATTGATTTTTTCCTTTTGCCTTTTTTTTTATTCTTGGTTGTTAAAGAAATTTTTTTTATACAAATATACTCTTACAACTCAAAAAAAAAAAATCACTCCTATATCATATCAGCTTTTTTAGTATTTTTTGTAATAGGCCTTTCAAGTGTGTGTGTACTCTGTATGTTTTATTATAATAGGTAAGTCATATTGGATGTTTTATTGTCATGGTTCTCTGCCTTTTTGGAACATGATGTGTCCATGTACAGTTGTTACAATGCTGTAAAATAAATAAGGTAAAAAAATTGCTATTTTTATAGGATATAAAATAAAAATGTTATTGGAAATATTGTCGTCGTCATTGATTTTAAATGTTGATTAATTATCCCAGTTGGGGCATTTTCTGTAGAAAAATTAGCTTTTTGATTAGAAAAAGTGAAATTCAACAAGTATCTACTTAAAAATAAAATTGTTATTTTGATGATTGATTAAATTTTGTACATATCAACTCTTCCCAGATGAAAGTTCATAGTTTAACAGATTAGTTTATTAAACATTCCATTACTCATTCAAAATGTTTGTTTAATAAGAGAATCTGTTTTCAATAATAAACAACATAGTTTCCCCTTGTAGTTTTTCATCTTAATTGTTATCTTAACCTATATACCAAATTAAAATTTCTTCATTATATTATTTTTTCAAATACAAAAAGTAAATATAATAAATATTTAAATAGATAAAATTCCTACATAAAATAAAAATATAAATTTTTAAAAACAAATACAGAAGCATATTTACAGTTTTATTACATTATCTGTTACTGAATTTTCTAATCATCAAATCAAATATATTCAGTAATTTAGAAAAATAAAAACATGCAGGAACTACACATAATCTACATAAAAGTACTAGTGAGCAAGTCACTCCAGAATATTTTCATATTTTTCTGTAACTAATTTAATTATTCAAACTTTCTTGTGTGTGTATCTATAGCAATTTTAATCATAAAACTAAGTTTAGTTTTTTTATAGAAAAAAATCTTAACATATTTTCTATACTTAACTCTGAAATTTGTTCAAACTTTCATGAATTTTCATATTGGTATTAGTAGTTACAGTTATTAAATTGCATATTTATAACAGGGTAATAATTATATAGTACTTGTACTGTACCATATTTATGAGTTCTATTTCTGTAGTAATTGGCACGAACGGAACTGGGATAAGTCTTTATCAGTAACGTTAGTAAATGTTATTGAGCAGTTAAGATCAAGAAAATGTAACTCAAAAAATGCATTCGGCACGAAGACAACTTATCTGGAAGATACGGCATTTCCTGTATTGGCAATATAGTTAGTTCTGCTGCTGCGATCTTAACATTCCACTGTAGATAATAGAACGACGTGGTAGATATATACGAGCATTTCTTGTATGCAATTACGAGTCGCAATATAAGCATGAAAAAAAAAAATCTTTATTAAGAGATAGATTATTCTAAAATGCAAACTTACGATATCAATCTGTATTTTATTTTATTTTTTTAATAAAAAGCACGCACGAAAATGCGTGATACACGAAGTAGCAGGCAACGATATACGTATTGTGTGTATATATATAAATATACATTTCAACTTATGTA
The DNA here is from genome assembly GCA_000484575.1 of Olivierus martensii. Lineage (NCBI taxonomy): Eukaryota > Metazoa > Arthropoda > Arachnida > Scorpiones > Buthidae > Olivierus > Olivierus martensii. The sequence goes on from AYEL01077138.1 coordinate 19,972, forward strand.
GTGTGTAAAGCTTTGACAGTCTGTCCACGCATTACAATCGTTTTGAATACAAAATATTCGTTTTGTCGACAAAATGATTTATGCCATTGAACTCTTTTATTTTATTTTTTTCCTCTCCCCTTTTCCATTTTCTCAAATCGAATATGTTTGAAACGAAACGTGAAACAAACCATTTATTATGTTTCCGACATTTTTAAAACACAAAAACGTCGCATAAGGCAAGAAAATAAATTCCAGATTATTGTTACGTGTATCACAATTTTATTAAGTATAGTTTGCGATTGAAACCAAATAGATGATTCGTTTCAAATTTTTTTATTTTATTTTTTTCCCTTAGCATAAACCCAAGATTTGTTTCTTTAGCTTACTTCTTTACATTAAAGTCGATAGAAGTATTTTCAGTTATTAAGGTTAGAATTGCTGACGGGCATTTTAATAGCGGAAAAACAAACATACGGTGAATAAATCAATATTTGTACTCCGACTAGATGATGTACATCAGTGTACACTAGAACGGGAATGGAAGTTTGCCTTAGAAGAAAGCTTGGGAGTTTATTAAAGCAAGGAATGTGTTGTTTGACTTCTGTTATTCTGTTTGAAATATCCAGTTCTGTTTCTGTTTCAGTGTATTTTTAAACGTCCATCTTTATAAGTAAAAATTCCGTGAAATATTAATTTGATGCCAGTTAAAATTTCGCAGATTTACGACTGCTTTTTGTTTTTAATTGCGAAATTTGGCATTTTTAAAGTACTTGCCGTGTAATAAAAATCTAGTAAGATCTACCGTGAAAAAACTTGCATTGATTTTATAGTAATAAAAATAGTTTTACGGATTTCTGATAATTTTGAATGACGAACGTAATTTTTCTTTTATCGACATCTTAACGAATTTGATTAAAAAATATTCAAAAACTATATAAAGTAAATAAAAACTAATTCGCAATTAATTTTTTTTCTTTGTTTTTTAACTTAATTTGAGAAAATTAAATATCGTTAATATTTAGTAAGTTTACGGCTTTTATCAAATAAAATTTAATGACGGACAAAGGAGTTTGTAGCAAATCTTATAATAGAAATAACATCAAGAAGAGAGAGAGGAAGAAGATAAAAAAGAAAAAAAAAATCCTTCATTTTCGCTAATGGAAAGAAAGAAGATTAAATAATGTAATATTATCCGGCAGAGTTGAAAAGTTTTGCAAATGCATTAATTTTTTTTAAGTTCTTTCTCATTTTCTTAACTTCGATAATCGAAGAATGAAACAAGCTTCGGCTCTTTATGCGACTATTGTTCAATAATACTCCGGCGTATAGAGAGTACAGTATTTCTAATGAATAGCCCAAAGGCTACGACTCTCGTTTCATCTTCTGTACGCAGACTAAAAGCCATTAGGATCAGGTAAATTTAGAAAGCTTTTAAAGGCATCTTATGTTTGCTTGGAATAACAGTACACCAGAGAACGGCTATGCTGTCCTTGAGGCTCGTTCACTTCACTGTTATTGGCTTGTTGGCTTCTTTTTTACTCGGGGATCGAGCCTTAGGCTATTGTTATCGATGACTACTTTTCTCTCCCCTCCCTTCTTCACTAAAAAAGAATATCCAAACTGAGTGATTAAATATTATATAACTTTATATAAAAAAGTTGCTCTAGAATCGGTAGTCAACAACACACTCGTCTGTTAATATTGTTTCTCTCGTCATTGTTTTATTCTTTAGTTTCCAGATAAGAGAGAGAAATTTGTTCCTTCTTCCGGAAATACAAACAGAACCATAGTGTTGACACGATCTTTCCAGTCTTAGAACTTTTATTAGCTAAGACCTAGCAATAATTGCTTTTGCTTTTTTTTTCACTTCCGTTTTTTTCTTCTCTTCCTTTTTCTTATGCTTTTATATATATATAATAGTCGTGCCGACTTTTAGAAACTGCAGAGACGGGAAAAAATCGAATGCGCAACTAAAGCTTTAATCGTTTGCCCTCCGGTCACGTGATCGAGCCGTGACGTCACGCGTAGCGTAAATGCGGTACATTTTGCCCAGAGCCGTTTCTGAATTACTATATAAAAATATTCGAAACCAGCTTTTTAAGAAAGAAAGAAAGAAAACAATAGTAATAAACCGGGAAGAAAACAAAATAGCATGTTATGACGAATTTTAGCTTTAAACTTACATATATATAAAAATAAAAAAAAATTAACTGACCTGATAAGTGATGCACTTGGAGCTTTAAAAATTAAAAAAAAATACCGTATTTATTCATAAGAAGTAATTTCGTAAAGTTAAGCCCATTTCTTAACGTGTTTTAATAAGGCATATATAGTGAAAATCTGAAGTTTTTAAGACGTTAACAAGAATATAGAACGAATCAATATCGAAGAGGATATTTTAAATAAACTCTCCGGCTAATTGGAGAGGGTGTGGTTGAGAGAAAATACGAAATTGACTGCTATTAACGACACCTTTCCATTGAAAATGTTCCAGATCGAAGTTTTTTTTTGTGAAATCGCATCCCATTGGCCGAATCCCTAACAGTTCAAAGTGACCAACGAAACAAAAAGATTTATCCATACATTTTGAAACAATACAGTAACGATAAAGCGCCAAACGACGAAATGTTCAACCAATAGCGTTAGAGATTCTAATACGAAATTTTCCCTTTGTATAATGTACGAAATTTTCCCTATGTACCATATAAATTTTTACTCAATACAGTATTGTATATGCATGTAACTTGGTATGTATATATATAATTTTAATATTTACTCGACAAAACAATCGATAAGTTTTACATTAAAGAGAGAAATATATTTAATGGTAAAAAAAAGAAAAAGATATTTTGATGACTGGTATTTTCTTTTCGGAGAAACTAATCCATCAAAATATACATTTAAAGTTGACAAAAGAATGAAATAGAATTGTCTGGAACGAAAAGTAAATCTGACAGTAAAGAGAAGAGGGAAAAAACCCCGATTTCAGCTATCGTCGCACCCAATATATATGCTATGACTCTAACTCAACGTCACAGTCTTCAATGTTTATCCAAGTTACCATGGTTACGGAAACAGTCTTTACCCAACTTGCTCAACGGTCAATCACTCCTAGTAATATCCGGTAGCTATAGTGTTAGTTATTTGTGTAGAAGTGTGTAATATTAAGCTGCGATTTGGTATATTTTCTTTTTTTACTTTTTTCTTATTCCTCTAGAAGAGTAATATTCTGATCTCTGTCAGAAATTAAATTGCCACAACTTCTCCCTTTTTTTGTCATTTCTGATTACGTATGACGTCGAAGTTTTGACTCGACTAGGGGATTTTCCCCTAAACTCCGAATTTCCCTTTCCTAAAACATAACTGAAAATTGCAATCTTAAAGTACATACGTTAAAAAAGAAAGTTAAGAAAAATGTATTACAAAAGTTACCAAATTGTCTTCTGTGTATTATAAATCACGCAGAAAATTGCTTTTTTTTGTTTCATTCGAAAAATTACCCTATTTGTAACTCGGAAAATATTTCGACTTCAAATGTTTTTAATTCTAAATCCGGGAAAATTCCCTAAACTGGTATCAGAAGCTTCCTCGCGGTTAGAGTTTAAATTCGCTACGACAAAGATTACCTTTGTAATTAGCAAAATTTTCGAAATTATCCCGTCTTACTAACGATTAATGGCGATAATTTAATTTATAATAGTTAAATTCATTCAGTAAATTTCCCTATTATGATGAAAAAAAAAATCCCTAATTAACGATGGAATAGTGTGTCACTGTTGTCATTTTAATAATTAGTTATGTCGAGAATTATTTTAACTATAATAAATTCTCGACTTTCGAACCTTTAAAGTTTAAATTTATACAGTAAATTACCTGGAAATCCCTGTTTATATTTCCATTATATGATAACTTTAATACGCATTCAAAAAACTGGTAAGGGAAAATTTCAATCATTACGTCATCGTTCAAAACTTCCCTTTATTGTATTCACATTTTACATCGATACTTGATGTAGTTTCGTAATCGAAAAACAGCGCCACTTTTTTTTTTCTGCACGGATATTGAATAAATATTTCATATATATTTTAGTTCGTTGCACAGCATATATAGCTCGTTTTATATACGCGTTTACAGTATCATCCGAACTGTCTGATATGTATCCCAGTATTATCAACGTCTATATATATATATATATAAGATCGGAAGAGGACGGCAAAAGCTAGTCCAAGACACATTGTACGCGTGTAACCACGCGAAGTTGCTTTCTTATGCTTCGCTTCGCGTCGCGTTCAGTTTGTCATGGCCGTGTGGATTATGATTAAAAATAATTGATTTGCAAATTTTGATTAATGAATATTAATTAAGATCTGTAATTAGTGCAAAATCTACATAATTTATTGAAATATTGTCATTATTATTAATACTTTATATTTATTGACATATTTTTCTTTTGTTTCAATAACGTTTAATTTTTTATAATTTTCAAATTTATAACAATAAATCTTTAATGTGAAAGCAAAAATCCTCTCCTCTCATCCAGAATCACCTATAATATACTTTATTTTGTTTGATTGGACTCCTGGTGGTTTCTTCTCACATTATTCCCAATACACACTTTCCAAAGTATAATAGATTTGGCAGGAAAAGGAATGGCTGTAATTTTTATAATTTTCAAATTTATAACAATAAATCTTTAATGTGAAAGCAAAAATCCTCTCCTCTCATCCAGAATCACCTATAATATACTTTATTTTGTTTGATTGGACTCCTGGTGGTTTCTTCTCACATTATTCCCAATACACACTTTCCAAAGTATAATAGATTTGGCAGGAAAAGTGCAGAAAAGGAATGGCTGTAATAAAACAAAAATACTAATGTAAACAAACATTTGCCTCTTTTATTGGCAAATGTTTGTTTACATTAGTATTTTCTCATATTTTGACAAAAATATAGTGAAAATGAAGTGAAACATCAATGATTTATAAAAAAACAATATTGCCTATTTTAACAGAATTAAGTAATAATATTATATTAGCTATAATATTTCTTAAATTTTAAGATTTTATAATTTATTCTTTAAAAAATTAATTTTGGAAAAAATTTTATTAATTAACTTTAACATATATAGGAACTAAATGAACACAGTAAGTAGAATATAGAGAAAGATAGACGGAAAAACATTAATTTTCTGAAAAATATTCAATCACATATATTTTCATAAAAACCATTTTAAATAAGAAATTTCAACCAGAAAACATTTAGGAACCATTAGAAACTCATTATGCTCCTTTTTTGAAAATCCATAACTAACAAATTGCAATAAATCTAATTGAAACTAAGAATTATTATGCTTGGGGTTAATTTGGCTTGAAATATTTCGTTTAATGCAATAAATCACTTAGAATAGTCCAAATTGCATTTTAAAAATTTTGTTTGTCCCTGCCATGCATTGCATATGAAGTTAATAGCCTCAGGTGGTAAATGACCTTGTGCAGCATATGCCATCAATATCATGCAATAGGTTATGAAAAAGCAGAATGCAATTCATATTTTTAATGTACGTGATTTTATTCCAAATATGGCCATAAGATAAAATTAATCTTTTAAAATCGACAGAAAATTATTTACAGTGTCATCTATTTATGCATTTTCAAAGTTTTTTTTTTTTTTTTTAAACTAGTAATGCCATCTGTTGTCTTATTAATAAACTAATTTATTTTTTCAAGCTGTAAAGATGGCAGAGAAATATAAAATTACAGATAATCTTAATAAAAATAGCTCAAAAAGAAGAGTAATTATTTTGGAAAATAAATTACACTGATCATTTTAAGTAGAAATATTTCAATTGTCATTCATCATTAAAAAATATTCCATATTTATGCATTTTTTGACTTGTAAGGAAATTTCTGGACCAATTAACCACATAAGTAGAGGACTAACTGTACTATTAATTTTAAGGAAATTATTGTTGATATATCCTTAATGACCATTGAAGTATGTGCAGCAGGAGGAAATTAAACATCATTGCACCAATGCAAATATTAATACTAATACTTAGAACTTTCTAAACTGCTTACATCACTTACGTTAAAAGAATTGAACCCAAAGCACTAGATTGCAGCCAGTCTTTAGTTAATTGTCCGAGTGGTTATAGGCCTCGTGAGTAAGGACACACGGGCTCCGGGTCGAAGGAATGACACATACGACGATATTATTAAATAAAACGATAACGTTTATTAAGAACTAAAAGATATAAAATGATTGTAATGAAAACAAAGGAATCGTTTAATCTAATTAAACTCCTAACCAATTTAGATATATGCGAGCGGTGCAATTTAACGAACGTAAATGTTAGTTATCGGCAGTCAGACAGTCGGGTTGACTTAAGTATCACTCCTATCGTATCACATACCTTGATAAGGATGATGAGGCGGACTTGGAACTGTGCAATGAGGAAATGAGAGGACTTGTTATCTCTCTGGATGCTTCTCTTGATGATGAGGGAGGACTTAGTTATCTCCCAGAGTTCAAAGGTGAGGTGAGGGAGGACTCGGTTAACTCCCGGGCGTCTTCTCTTGATGAGGGAGGACTAGGTTATCTCCCAGAATGTCTCTCTTGATGAGGGAGGACTCGGTTATCTCCCAGGACGTCTTCTCTATAGGTGAGGAAGGACAACAGCTTCTTGTCAATCGCCAATCGCCTCCTCATGTCAACCGCTGACTCGTCCACTCTCCTCGCCTTTTATGTGTTGGCCAAGGAGGGCTTCTGAGTCAACTCTGACATCATGTTGATGTCGAAATCTCACTGTGAATTATGAGAGTTCCTCGTTGAATATCCGCCATCTTTTCTGTTTTCTTTCCTTATCAGGGCGGTTTTCAACCCGACCGTATGAATCAAAAGGAAGCTAAGTCAGCGTTTCCTCTGCTTTCATCAGATAAGAATTGTGTGAAATTACAAAATTTTATAAATAATATAATATTCTTGACAAATAAATTGACTAACATACAAAACTTCACAATTAAAATAATAAATTGAATTATACAATTTTAAAGAATAAATTTGTAAAAAATATAACTAAAATGGGAGGTCTCTGCGGCCTCACACTTTGTTTTTTGTGTGCATTTTTGGTGAGTGTAACAGGAGGGCTTTAAAGTTCGCAGCCTCACACTTTGTTTTTTGTGTGCATTTTTGGTGAGTGTAACAGGAGGGCTTTAAAGTTCATAATAGCATGATTAACGACATGCAACAGGAAAGCCTCCTGGGCTGATGGTTGTATCTTGCAAGAGAAACGTAGATCTCTCTTGCAAGATATAACCTTGAATAAAATAAAGAAACCTTTTATTCTTATTATCTTACATTTTTTATGGACATATATTATTAATAAGCTTATTTTCTCTATGCATTCAGTGTGAATTATGCAATGAATTTGTTAAGCCTAAATCTCATACCTTATTCTATTTAGTTATTTTTAAATTTTTAGAATATTTGAATTCTTTTTTCTTTTGTAATAGTTTGTGTAGCTGTATTGGTTTACTACTAAAGATGGCTAGTAGTGGCTTAAAAAATTACATTTTGGATAAAGTTTTTGTTCTCTTTGTCTCAACTGCCAAAACAGTACTGTTTTTTATCATCTGATTTGCTCTGAGCATGAGAATATACTGTTCTCCTCTTGTTTGCCTATAAAGCATAATTTAGTATAAGCCAATGCTAGCATTTCTCTATCTGCAATTTTCAAATTTAATCTCTGAAAGAATTTCAATGTAAAAAATTTTTGCAATAATTTGGCACAAAATATTCCAACAATTGGTTTAGGACAATTAAATGGCAAAAAACTAATGTTTCTTTACCCTTATTTTAAAACTTAAATTTCTCAAAAAACTTCACAACACAAAACAATGGTGTGAAAATTCTTATGAAATACTTTTTTTGTTGGGAATCAGGGAAAATGCAATGTCTTTGTTTAGAATCTATCAATAAAATTATGATAATGAAAAACAAAAATTAATAATAATCAATTTAGGATTTCATTAAATGCCTGAATTCCAGATTTAATTAAATGACTGAATTCCAGATTTCCTGATGACTAGAATCTACAAATTAATATTAATTAATATGCAATATGAATTATAAGACAGAACAAAAAAATTTTAACTCAATGTAAGTGGAATCAATATTTTAATTTCCAATTGGAAATTAAAATATGAACATTTTGAAGCTACAAACATAAATGAACATAAAAAATATTCAATGGTACAACCTTCAAAAAAAAAAAAAAAAAAAAAAAAAAAAAAAAAAAAAAAAAAAAAAAAAAAAAAAAAACAACCTTCAAAAAAAAAAAAAACAACATCAAGTTTAATTCATTAGAATTTGCTGTATATGATTTAAGTTTAAACAGTAATATGTACATATGGAAAATGATATTGTTTGCTATTAAATAAAAAAGTTTTCTAACCTCTACAATTTGTTTCATTATTTGCCTGAAACGGAACTGTAAAGCATCAGCCTTCTTCTTTAATAAACTATGACCTTTTTGAGCAGCTTTCAGGCGACCTTTCATAACTGTCATAGCCCTGAAATAAAAAATTTTTAATTTGTAGATTCCTTCAAAAGATAAATTTATTTATTATGAAACAATATATAATATTTGATTTGATTAATTTTAAAATTGGAATTTTATGTTTCATGATTATATAATAAATAAAAAATATAAATAATAATATATAACTTATATTTAAAGTTTGCAGATATATATCTGTTGAATCAATATATCAATTATCATCATATATAAAAAGTTCATTAATAATATACCAAGTAAATATAAGACATGAATCACAGCATAGCTGTGTTGTTAATGATTGTGCTTTAAAAATCAAGTCTAAAAAACCAAAAATAGATTAAATAAAAAGAAATTCAGATTTTCCTTTAGTTATATCACATTCTTGAAATATATATTTGTAAATTGAAGAGTTTATAATTCAAACTTTACTCTTATGCCACAAACAGTAATATCCATAATGTATATGTTATGAACATTGTTACAAAAAAGAAGTGATGAAAAAAAATCTGATCTTTAACAAAATTAGTTTATAACCATGGGAATTAATATTATGACTTGGTCTTTTATAGCATTGCTATAAAATTTTGACCAATGTTATCAATATTGAAACTGTCCAGATGTTTCTGAATTTCCTATTTTGTTTTTGGTTATTATGGCAAACCTAATATGCTTAATAGATTTTTTTACTAACAAGGGGAGGACACAGCTGACCCCCACCGATTTTGATCGGTTAAATTTGGCAAGTTGATTAGATTTATTTCAAGGGTTAAATTTGGCAAGTTGATTAGATTTATTTGAGTCATCTTTTATTTGACAGTCAATCTATCTCATCTGGAATGCCTAACTGCTTACTAATCACGAATTGGAAAGCAATGTAAAACAACACAAAAAAATGAAAAAATAAAATAAATAAAGACTTTTCAAATCGTAACCTTTCAAGTTGCATTACAGTGGGTGTTCTGCTAATGAGCATAATCCGTTCAAAGATGATGTTTGCTAACCAAATTGTTTGTTAACCAATCATTGATTTACCATAGATTTTTATGGGAATTTGTTCAATTGTTCATTACTGAACTCAATTATTTAATATATGACGTAAAAATTTTGCCAGATCGCCTTTATTTGGATAGTGATTAATGACTTGTTCCATTATCGGTAATGCTACTTAGCAATGTTGGTGAATTTCCATTCTATCAATTATTGTTAAGCTTAAGAATGATGTCAATAGTGGTCTCAACCATTTTTAAGACTGATGTCAGAGTATTCAAATATGATGAAATATTAATTCCTTATCTATGGTGAAATATTGTTTAGCCTGATAGATCTCAAGAAATGCTAATAATGAAAGAAATACAAAATAAATATGTCACATAAATGTAATAATAGTGAATTTTACATGTTTTTTTTTATTTCAAAAACATATAATTGCACATTCAAAATTATTTATTCCTTCAAAATAAATTGCTAATCCAATATAATGATAATATCAATTATTATTTTTCTATTGGAGTGTTTCATATTAGTAATATAGACAGGTAGATTATTTTAAATATCCAACCACCAAGATATTCAGTTATTTTTGAGATTAATCTTTTACACAGTGGAATTGCAAATTTGCATTATTTGATTAATATATATTGGAAGGAGGATATTTAATAAATAAATAATCTCTTTTATATAACAAATCATATATTTTGAAAATTGCATTATGTAAAATCTCTTTGAATAATCAGACTGTTAACATTATTTCTTTCCAACAGTAACTATGTTGGATTAAACACAATGTTATAATATCATTTCTATATCATATATTTTAATTTCATTCAATCAATAAATAGTACAACTTTTCCAAAATCTATCATGGGATTCATGGTGAGATGACTTTTTTGGTCATTAGCAATGTTTATTTGACAGCAGTTAATTGCTATCAGTAAGTATTGCTAACAAAAATGATGGATATATTATTACTAATCATTTATTTATATTAAAAGCACTGTTTAGTGAAGAGCAGTGTTAAGTAGTATTGATGGAACTGTCTTTTAGAATAGAAAAATTATAAATGAATAGCAACTTTTTTGTATTATTTTTAATCCTTTTTTTAAATTTTAATTAATTCCTTTTTTTAATTAAAAATAATTCATAAAAAATCCACAATGGAAAAAATTTTGTCTCCAGTGGAGAATAGACAAAATTTATACATTCATACAAATGCTATACATGAACTGATTAATGTCTCTGTATTAATTATAAATTTTGATGATGATTTATATAAACTTGATAGAACAATGACTTGAAAAGTTGAATATGTACATTATGTTGACTAATATAATATATTGCAATCTTAAGTAAAATTATTCATGATCACAGTTTGATCTTGCAAAAAAAAATCTTACTGAAATATTTGAATTTGGTTAAAAAAAAATATTACTCTTATAGAATAGCAGTTGACAATAGCATTTCAGATGGTCAACTGAATGGCTATAAAGTGTTGCTTATCATCTAGAGAACTGGGTTCAGTTTCAGATTTTTCAAAAGAAATCCAGACATGTTGAGTCATCTTTTACAAACATACAAATCAAACTTCAAGGGAATTATAATCCAAATAAATCTAATCAACTTGCCGCATACCCATTGGTAGCCCGATGGTGGGTGTGCTTGTGGAGATCACTCTTAGAGCAGTTGAGGAACAAATGCTGCCAGACTTCCGTGCAGAAATGAAGTTGTACATTAGATACATTGATGATTTACTAGTTATATGGGAGAAAGGAAATAAGATAGAAGATTTTACTGAATCCCTGTCAGTAGAACAATACAGACTGCGCTTGAAGAAAGAACAGCATAGCCTAACGAATATACATTTCCTAGACCTAAATATAAGGACAGACCCAGAAGGCATAGTAACGACCGTCTACAGGAAACCCACTTACGTCCCTGTTCTTATACCAAGCTGGTCTAACGATCCGATAAGGTACAAAAAATCTGCTTTTAGAAGCTTCTATCAAAGAGCTGTCTTGTATTGTAGCAACGAACAGATCTTGCAACAGGAGCTTCTATATATACAAGACGTAGGAAAAAGACACGGATATATTAAATCCTTCCTGACTGGAATCCTCAAGAAGGTGCAATCTGACATAATCGAACAACATATGAAACCGCAGGACCCAGAAGGTGTTAGGAAGATATATAAACCGATACCGTACCATTTGTGTAATTTAGAAGTAGTTAGAAGAGTCGCTAGGTACAGCAAAGCAAAGTTAGCAACATCTAGGGAACCAACGATCTTTGACCTCTTAAGAAATGACAAAGACCTGATAAGGCAAATGGATAAAAGTGGTGTATATAATATCCCGACAGTCAACATGAAAACGGGAAAAGAAGCAGCGTACATTGGAGTCACGAAGAGGAGTTTAAGAAAAAGGATTTTAGAGCATAAGAAAGATTTGGAGCATGGCAGATTGACCACAGCTCTAGCAACGGAAGCTTATGGGGATGACTTAGCTGTAAAATGGGAGGAGTCTAGAATAATGAAACCGATAGAGAAAAGGACAAGACCAGAAGTTGTAGAGTCGATTGAGATTTTAAAACAAGGTAAGAGAAGGAAGCTTCTAAACGACCGCCTAGCATGAGAACCACCCCAACCGTGGAAGATAACCAGCTAGACAAAGCTATAATAAGTAGCTAGTAGACAAAGCTATAAGAAAAAATGTGGTAAGTAACGCTAGACCTGAAACTCCGTAGGCAGAGCGAAATTAGATTGTTGCAACACAGAAGCACGACTGTTACATCATTATATTATACTATTGATGTTCTGATGTTGTATATTAATTTTGTTTACAATGTAATCGTAACCACTTGTTATGCTAATACTCCTATTATCTATGATGTCATTATATTTAACCGATTTTAATGTTTAACTGGTTGTAATAGAAACTGTATATCTTTTTTCGAATTTTTTTGTTCTGTTAAGCCTGAAGATGGCTGTATAGCCGAAAACGTTTGCAAATGTTTTGTTTTTTATTTTGATTCCATTAAATGTCATATTATATGCTGCAATCTAATGCTTTGGGTTCAATTCTTTTAATTAATACTAGTGTTTTAAATTTTTATTATGGTTGGGACCAGAGTTTGGCACTTTAAGCACTGCTAGATTTTAATATTTAATCGAAAGGTAGGAGCAAGGAAACTCTTGTATGCACTATTTTAAGTGACACAATTTTGATTTTAATTCAATGACTTGACTAAATATGGACAGAAACTTTGCTGCAAGTTACTTGGATTCAAGCAACTTGATTACAAGTAATTTGATTAATTTATATATGGCTTTGATATCAAAGCAATTATCCATCAGTCAAACAAAATATAATTTACAACATAAAAGATTTAAAATGTAGATACAGTATATGGTAACTAAACTAATTATATATTGTTTCAAAATAATTATTTCACTCAATAATAAGTATTACAGTCAAAATGATAACATTAATTTTGTTCCAATTTAGTCCCCAGATTAGTAGAGCTAATCATGATTAGAACAAACAGTTAATAATAATCATGGTGTAAATTTCTGCACAAACTATGCCAATGAAACACTCATCATATATGAGATGAAAAATAATCCACTTAAGAAAACATTCTCAGTAAGATAAATTTAATAGAATATACAATTCACTATTGACCCTGAATACAAAAATTTGATAAATTTTTAGATATCAGTAGTTGTATTTGTTATTTTTTATTACAGGTAGTGATTTAAATTTTGATGATGTCATCAAATCATCTCATTCATTAAGTAATCCGTCTTCTATTAATACCAAATGTTTTCCTGAAATAGCAACTAAAAAAATCACAGATATATCTGGAAAGAACAAAGAACAACAATTTATACCACAAGAAAATAACTGGCTTGCAAAAGATTTGAATGAAGGTCTTTCATCCATTTTTTATGATATAGATATGACTGATGAAATGTGTAAGTTATTCAATATTTACTTTTTGAAAATCTATTGGAAAATATCTTAATATAAAGAGCTATCTGTGCTGTTTTAAAATAAAATAATTTTCATATAACTGAATAATTATATGAAAATTATACTTTAATAATTTTTGAATTATTATTAAATGTGTGATATAGATATAAAAGTTTTTCAGTTTATAACAATATAAATCTGTAAAAACAAAGCTGAGAGAAACAAAGGTGTAAAAGCAAAGCAGTAGAGTGGAAACAAATACTTGTTAAAACAACAAGAAACAACATTTTCAAAAAACCAACTTTAAATTGAAATAATAAAACACAAAATTACTGTTGAGAAGTAGTATTTCTATTTTGTTTAAAGTTAGATTTTCTTTAACAGTTTTAAACTGAGAAAAAAGTTAGAGCATGAAGTTGGAGTTTAATAAGCTTGGCTGCCTAGTTCCCCTAACAAGACCTTAATTTCTATCATACTTTTATATTTTATTTAATTTTAATTTATGGCTTATGGCTTGAAATTTTCTTCTTTTTTTGGGTATTTATTCAAGGTAAAATTAGCTCTCACTCCTTTAGGTCTCATTATTAGAAAAATATGAGTTGAATTTATTGTCTTCTGGCTAAAATTATTTATAAAGTGACACCATCTAATCTGCAAAATGGTATTACTGATCTGAGCAAAGATTTCATAAACCATATTAAAGATCAAAAATATCTTTATTCATAATAAAAATCCTCATATTGTAAAGTAAAAATAATAAGTAAACCATGAACATTTTCAGAAGAAATGTACTGCTTATTTCAGAAACAGTTATATTTATTGATATAGTCTGCTTCACTTTGCTTACCTTAAATTTTAACTGAAGCAGACTATGTTGATAGTCAAAAATATTTACAAAACAAACAGTACATTTTTACTGAGAGTTCTTGTACTCTACTTATTTTGATATTTCCTTATAAATTAGTTTTCTGTATATGGCTGAGTTTATTTTAAAAATAATTGCAAGAATGAACTTCATTATTATATTAGTAATTTTTTTATATGTTGATTGATATTATTTGTTTAAATTAATTAATTTTCACAATTTTAAAATTGCAGGGGACTATATATTAAAAGATTCATCAAGAGATCCACTTTTAGCCTCAACTAGCAGTAAGCAATAAATTATTGTTAATATTTTTACTTTGATTCAGTTATAAATATTATAAATATAAATATAAATATTTACTCACATATCTCTTTCTTGCTCTATTTTTGTTATTTTGAAGTATAAGGAAGGTAACATATTTGAGTATTTTAGTAAATATAAAATAGATATTAATCTAAAGAACAACCAACAAAAAAAAGGAATCACAGTTATATTTGACCTGAAATAAATGGTAATGTAAAAACGTTAATAAGATACTCAAATCTTAGTTTTGGAAAATGATAATAAAGACAACAGTTATGTTAGCATTCAACATACTGTATTATCAAAAAATCCAAAGATTACAATAAATGCTCCAAGTGCTGTCCGTTTACTTCTTGGCAATATGAACACGTTGAACAAAGTTTTACAACAAATCAAAGTATTTGGTGAAATACTGGCAATTTTGATCCTTATTCATTCTGGCAACTCCTCCAGATGCATTATTCTGTTAACATACAACCAATTTTTTATATGACCCCACAAGAAAATGTCGAGAATTTAAATCAGGTGATCAAGGTGGCCATTTGATTGTTCCTCTCCATCCTATCCATCTACCAGGAAATGTTTCGTCTAAATACTGATGTATTTGATGTTTAAAATGGGGAGATGCACCATCTTATTGAAACCATATGCTTCTGCATAGCTGGATCGTCAACTGGCCACGCAGAGGCATTAGCAGAGATGACAGTGAATTATCGCCAAGAACTTTGCAGTAAAATCAACATGGGTGTCTTTTTGAGGTTTTCCTAAAAGATAAGATAGGCATGTTCTATATCACTGAATTCAAGATGAAATGCTCGTTTCAGGTATGGTCAAATTGTCTCCTAGTGTCCTTTAAAAAAAGTGATGTTTGTCTTGGATCTTGAAAACAAATGATGATATAAAGTTGAAAAAAATACAGATAGTAGGATGTAAACATTCCTAACCTTGTGCCACAGTTCAAAGAATTTCGATAAACCATTTTCAAAATATTTATCTGTTTCCATACATTTTTGCCTCTGTATATGGGGTCTGGAAAAATCGCCCCTGCATTTCGTCTCCGACAATTCGCCCCGAGCACATTTTGCCTCCGGAACATTTCGTCCCCAAGCCATTTTTGCCCCCAGCACATTTTGCCCCCTGTAGATAATGAATAGGCTACAAAATTGCAAATAAATCGATACGGCGAAAATACGAAAAGACGAAATGCTGTAAAACCGCAGATCAGCTTCGATTTTATGATTTGCATCAAAATGGAAGTGCTGTTGCCAACGCTATAATCTCGTTACGGGTAATCAACTTACATTATTACGTCTATTACTCAATACAGATATGCTAAAGAAAATATATTTTTGTGTATTTGCGTCGTGTAACGAATTCTACTAAACCGCGCTGTGCGCTTATCGATCTTTTTTTTTTAAAAAAAAAAGAAAAATGATGTCGCAGATGAAAAAATGATGCCGGGGATGACTTTAGGAGGAATAAAGAGAAAGAGAGAGAAAAAGATGGCGGCTCGAGTAGTATTTACAAATTAGTTGCTCCGCATAAAGATTCCTTTGATTAAAATCGTGCAGTATCATTAATAAAATTACAAATTAAGGTTGCTTTCAACTTCATTAGTGATAAACAAGGATTTAATTTAATATACGAAATTTCCCGGAAGTGTGCACTTGTAAATCATCAAAATAAAATTAATTTGCCGAATTACAATAATATTAACGGTGCCAAATATGTTATGGAGTCCTGACAGTGCATTTGTATATAGCAGTGTTTTTTTTTTTTTTAATGAAGTTTTTAGAAAAACAACAAACTAGATAAATGCTTAATTTATTTCTTCGCGGCGTAAAAGAAGGAGTCGGACAGTCTGGAGACGTTTAAAACGTGGGTCAAAGTTCGACAACAACTGGTTAAATCTATGCTGGAAAGAAGAACGTACTGACACAATTACGTCATAAAATGATAAACCAATTAAAAGAAAGATTACCAAAGTACACCAAGCGTAAAGTGATTTCCGTTTTTTGGATAAAGTTCTCCGTTTAGAAATCCGGTCAGAATTTTTAAAAGAAGAAAAAAAAAAAAGATTTTAATAAATTCTTACGCTCCATTCGATCTCTCTGTTTACTAATTAACAGAGTGAACGAGATTCGTTAAGTGGTGGTGGTGTAATATTTAGTAAGTTGGCAAAAGTCTCGCAGACGGAAAAAAATTTATTCCCTTTCCTTTTTTAGGTGCAACCTTGCATATTTTATGAATATAAAAAAAAAAATTCGCACTCCACAAAGAAGTAAACAAGATATGGTGCCGCAAATGCAACAAAACTTCGCGAAAAATATATTTGAAAATTCGCTAGATTCATGTAACCATTTACAAAATTATCCGAGGATATCCCTTTAAAAGTTTCTAACGCATCAATCATTAGTTTACGCGGCTGTCCTTTAAAAAATTAAGGTCGGCTCTATATAGGCTATTATTTTTCTTAATTTTGTTGTTGCTGACTATGCGCTACTTAAACAAAAATAATATTTATACTAAGTAAAGTTATCAACTTAATAACAAGTGCTGTTCGAGATAATTCTTATCGTAAATATGCTTCATATAAACCTTTGTGTGTGTGTGTGGAGGAGGGTATTTTTTTTTATTTTTTATAAACTGAAATGAGCTATCAGAAAACCGTTATTCTTTATTTTTTTTTCTTTACTTATGTGTGTGTGTGTGTGGAGGAGGGTATTTTTTTTAATATTTTATAAACTGAAATGAGCTATCAGAAAACCGTTATTCTTTATTTTTTTTCTTTACTTTACGTGAAAAGTTTAAGCTTGAAGTAATGTTTTTGATTTGATCTTGACATAAATCTCTATTTGTGCTGTTGGATATGACAGATGGTTGTGTTCGCATCTCTGTAAATCGTCGATCACGGGATCCATTCATCATTATAAGATATCTATATTTATCGTATTTAAATTTATAATTTAAAATACGATAAATGATACAGACCGAGATAATATATGCGGAAGGAACAGAAATATGACTATAGAGAAAGGGAAGATGAATGGAGAAAAGTTTACATAAACAACCTGTTCCGGTTAGTTCGAAAATAAATAAAAAGTGAAACACTAAATAAAATTCAATCTTTATTATGTTTGTTAACGATATTTAACAGCAAAATCTCAAATTTCGAAACGATCGCTGTCATTATCGGGTTTGGTATCCATGTTGGAAATCTGCATAAACTGTAGTTTTTTTAATGTTTTTCGCAACTTAGGTCAACTTTGACGGCTTCTACTCATTCATGTTTCTTAAATCCAGTTTTGTTGAATCATTCTGCGATAGATAAACATCATAATTTTAGGTAGTTAAAGATATTTCTCAAATTTTATGGGCTATCCGGACGATAGTGATGCTGTAACACGAGATTATGATGTACATAAAAAAAAAAATACATGTACACGTTATACGCAAATGTTTATTAAACATAATAAAGCTCGAATTCGTTATTAATTTAAAAACTTTAATCGCGATTTGCTTGTGCGTATCATCTCCAAAAATCGCAACTTTCTTCGAAATGGTATTCATAAGTAAAAACGTAAGCATCGGAAATTTTCTATTGCGTAAAAATATCGAAAGATAAAACTCGCTTATGTTGCATAATAAATGAGATCAAAAGGTCCAAAAACACATTGCTAATGTATAAAGAAATCGAAGTCCAAACTATGCTGATGTTGTATGAAGAATATCAAGAAGTACAAAACTTGCTGCTGTTCTGTAAAGAATATATAGTGGTACAAAATGCATTATTGTATAAAGTATCAAGGAGTAAGACCTCATTGTGGTTGTATATGATGTAAAAAATTCGCTGCTATTATATAAAGAAAACGAAGTACAAAACTCGCTATTGTTGTATAATGAATACTAAGTAGTATAAAACTCGCTGTTGTATAAATAATACCATGAAATACAAAACTCGTTACTGTTGTATAAAGAATACTAAAAAGTATAAAATGTGCTATTTTGGTATAAAAAATACCGTATCGAATAGTACAGAACTCGCTGTTGATGCGTAAAGAATACTATATCAAGAAGTACAAAACTCACTGATGTTATATAGTATAAAGAAAACAAAAAAGTACAAAACTCGCTACTGTTGTATAAATAATACTATATCAAGAAATATAACACTCGCTGCTGTTTAATTCGATATTACTATGCATGTAAAACATTGTAATGTGTGTAATAACTTGTATCCGCCATGTTGGTCAGTAGATAAGCAGACAAATGTGTTCGGTAAATGTCAAGTCAGATGAGTCAGACGAAATTCAGAAGTCACGTGATCTGTCAAGATATCTGGTCAGATCGATCTGAATTGCCGAATGCGCCTATAGTACTATTAGAGAGCCAAAGTTCATTTATATCACTACGCTGAATGATATAGTCCACTAAATTCTTCGCGATCTTACAGTAAATTGCCATAAAATAATGACAATTTTGACAAATAAGCTATAAGCTTCGAATAAAATTACGATATCAACATGATTTTAACATATAGTAAACATGCTAAATTAGTGCATTTTTTTTATTATTTCGACGCCACTTTCCATTCCGGGAGAATACTAAGTGACAGGGCGAAACAAGCCCTTCCATAGGCTGCACACCTCTGCGGAGGGGTCAGTCGGGTGGGGATCGACGGGCCGGGGCCGGGCCCCATGATTATCAGTGCATGTTAAACAGTTTTCTGCGTGTCTATAATATGTAGAATGAACAGATGCGTAATGATATTTGATAATCCAGGTTTATAATTGATTCTAACAGTTATAAAATGGCTGAGAGTTGTAATTTTAAGTCATTCTCGAAAAGCGCCTTCTAATTGATTCTAACAGTTATAAAATGGCTGAGAGTTGTAATTTTAAGTCATTCTCGAAAACCGTTAAACGAAATAATTAGCCGTCAAACGAAATAAAATTGATTTGAATGTTTATTCGAAATTATAAACTGTAAACCTGGATGCACGACTACATGAAAATAAGCATCGTTCTTATTACCTTTTACATCGATATCAACTGTTCCGTGCGCATTAATACCGTCAAACACGCCGCTTCCATGTACTTAATACTGCCTTCCGATGCTGTCGTCAAGTATAAGATATCGATCAGTGCGGTAATTTCTCAGAATGCGGAAAGTTTTCCTGATTATGATTAAAATATTTAAATCAATGATAGAATTAAAATTTATTTTCGGCTGTATTTAAGAATATTTTTCGGATGATGTTTAGTGTTTATGTATAAACATTGATTTGAATAAAGTATTATAAGATATAATATTTTAAATCCTGTATCATATGAAAAGGATAAAATAAACACGTATTTCAAAGTAATAAATAATGTTTACTGAAAAATTTCTATGACTATTCAGGTAAAAATATTTAATTCATCATTCAATGTTTTAACAAAATCTATAATCATAAATTTTAATTCAATATTAACCTATATGTTTAAGTTTGATTTACATTTCCCCAGATTCCAAATAATTTCATATTCCAGGAAACTTAGCAACGCTCTAATCTTATGGGAACACCAAGTTTAGGTTTCATAATAACAGCATCTAACTGAATTTCAAGAGGATACTGAAATCATAAAGGCAAATTAATATAGATACAATCTATTTTTCCTTTATTACAATAGTGTTTACTAGAAATGTGCTATAATTGTTACCTTGTCAGTGCTTTTACCCGGTAATATTCGATACTTGTTTAGTATATGGGCCAGAACTAATTTTATTTCAAGAATAGCGAATCTCATCCCCACACAATTTCTAGGTCCTGCTCCGAACGGTTGCCATGCTAATGGATTATTCTTATTAACGTTTTCTGGTGAAAACCTACACGATAAATGATTTTATTTGCGTGGCAAATGAAAAGAAACAAATTTTAGATTTTAACCTTTCAGGTCGAAATTCTTCAGGTTGTTCCCAGTATTCTGAATCGTGATGTAACAGATATACTGGCAAATGCACTGCCATCCCTTTTGGTATCAGAATTTTACCGTATTTGACATCTTCTTCAGCTTCTCGATTCACAAATCTGAAAAGAATTTACAAAACAGATTAAAATAAATTTTTATTTATTTATAACTACAATTAAATATGGTCAACAATAAAAAAAACGGATATTAATTTTAAAATTTTCATTTATAAAAATGGAAGGACAAGAGAATCTTAACGCGCTATATGTTATTCTTCGAAATTTTTAGATGTTATGAATTGAAAATTTAAAATTTATACAAATTATTTTGATCCTGAAGGTTTTTGATAATTTAGCTAAAGCTTACTTCAACATATAAATAATTGATAAGCATATTCCGGGCTATACTTATAATTAAATGTTTACACCTTAAATTTTCATCATTTAAGCCAGGGCTGTCCAACTGGCGGCCTAGCGCAGTAATGAATGCAGCCCACCATAAAATTGTAAACTTCCTTAAAACATTGAGATTTTTATGCATTCAATGAAGTTAATGAAAGTTTTTATTATTTAAATACTTATCTACATTTCCTATTTCCATTTTTTAAGTTATTTTTTATTTCATTGATTAAAACTTCTTGATCCACTCAATGATTTGAAAAAATTTCTGAACGAAAAGAAGACAAAGATTATGATGTTACGACATTTTTGATTTGTCACGGTGAATATCATATATTACATATTATTTATTAACGTTTTTATTTAAAGTTATTTTTTATTTCATTGATTAAAACTTCTTGATCCACTCAATGATTTGAAAAAATTTCTGAACGAAAAGAAGACAAAGATTATGATGTTACGACATTTTTGATTTGTCACGGTGAATATCATATATTACATATTATTTATTAACGTTTTTATTTAACAATTATCGTTAGAATTAGTATATTTTATGTGCGACAATTTTTTTTCTTCAAATGTGTAACAAGGAAGCTGAAAGATTTGACACTTCTGATTTAAGCCATAACCCAGAGAAATTAAAATTTGATGAGATTAAAATAGTATTACATATTTCTATATTAGCAGTTTTATAATATACTGGATGTTATTATTCTCTGTGTACTGCCAAGCATATTGCATTCTAGTGAGTCACATTCTATATTTAAAGTAAAAGAGTATCTAAATATCAATTTTTTCTTGTTTGGTATTAATCGTGGTTGCTTACATATTAAAAATCGTGGAACTTGACAAATTTATGCAATTCTCTCGTGAATTATTTTAACTTGAATAATGTATAATCTATTGTAGCATATTTTAATTCAATTACAAATATTGGTTATACAATGTTATCATATGCATTAACAATTAATTACACCCTTTTAACAGCTGAAAATAGAAAAAAAATTTCAAACTCATTTCAATATCGACACGCTTAAGATATTATTATAAAATTTTCATTGACAGATATAACACTCGAAGATCATTGCAAACAGTGATTCGGTAATGCTTTAAATTCAGTAGATGCTAAATAACGAGTGTTTAAACAAAGTCGCATACATAAATCGAAGAAAGAAAGATAGATAAATGAAACATAGATTATTTCGTATAGAAATTTGATGATATAAATAAAAATTCAGTTTTGAGGTTTTAGTGAACTTTCATTTAAAAAGAAATTACTTTCAAATCCGTCTATTAGATCTGCTCAGACTGTTCAATATTTTTCAGTTTTGTTTATTGTTATTATGCAAACCATATATGAATATTGTAAATTTTCCATGGGCGTGACGAAGACAAATTTTGAATATAAGTTTCATAGAGCATAATCATCCATTTAAAACAACCTCTGCTGCAGACTGTTCAATATTTTTCAGTTTTGTTTTTTGTTATGATGCAAACCATATATGAATATTGTAAATTTTCCATGGGCTTGACGAAGACAAATTTTGAATATAAGTTTCATAGAGCATAATCATCCATTTAAAACAACCCCCATGGAATTGGTTCAACCAATTTAAAGATTTCAAAAAATGATTACATACTATGATCGAGAAATGTCAGTGTATTATAATTTTCATGATAAATATTTTTCATTTTAAAAAATGCAAGTAATCCTCGACTTTCGATCACCCTTACTTACGACGAGCCCATTTAATTGCAACCCATTGAATAATCACAGAATTAACGGATGAAATCCGTTATTTCTGTGATTGTTCAATGCATTTCAATGGGTTCGAATCCCTCAACCAATGATAGGATATACGGAAGATGTTCTTTCTTTCTGTCTAATTATTGTAGTTTTGTTTTCTTTTATGCTTATTAAGATAATTCATAGTGATCTAGTAGAAATTACAAGTGAATAACTTTTCAGCATTTTCGACTTCCTACTGTTCCGACTTACCATGCGGGGATCGAAAACGAACCATACCGTAAGTGAGGATTATCTATATTTGCAAATGTTTAGTAAAGTTTTAATTATATTTTGTTTTGTAATTTGAATTCAAATGTTTGTTAAACTAAAAGACTGAATAAAAGTACAACTCACGCGTGTACAGGAGGATATAAGCGAAGTACTTCTTTAAATACTTGATCCACATATTGTAATTTCTGTATAGAATCGTAATCTAATTCATTCTGCAAAAAAGTTAAATATGGAATTAATATTATATTGCATTCATCACCAGTTCTACCATTTTGTACTTTTACCTCTTTCTCCAATAATTCATTTATCTCCTTTCTAATTTTGTCTTGCACATCTGGAAAATTAGCCAACAGTTTAGTGATGAAGGCAAGAGTTATACTGGTTGTTTCGAATCTAACATTAAAACAATATCAACATTGATATTAAAAAAATTTTAAACAGTATGAAGAACTAAAAAATTTTCTTCTACCCAGCTAAAAGGAATAAAAGTGAATTTGCTACCATCTCATTTGTAGTTAGTGATCTTGACTTAATAACACCTGTAAATAAATATAAATAAAATTCAACTGATAATGAGACTTTTAATTCTATATAAATAATTAAGCTTGCCCTTTTCCATTTCTTTATTTTCATTATTTTCTTTTTCTATGTTATCATCTGCAGTTAACATTTGATAATCAATATCAAGTTTTTCATTGATCTTTGCATCAATTAACAACTGAACGAAATCCGGTCTTTTATGCTAAGTTGAGATATAATATAACATGAATATAATATAGAAATCATAAATTATTATATTATGTTTACCATTGGATTGTTTTTGCGAGATTCGACGATCGCTTTACCCTGGTTCAAAAATCCTATCAATGGATTGGAACCTCTGTTGATAATAATTCTAGAAATTGTTTGGATAATATCCACCAGTGGTTGAAGAAAGACAAATGAATCTAATAATATAAAAAAAAATATATACAAGTATAAATAACATGTTATAAAAAATTTTTATTGCTTACAATAATATAAAAAAATATATATATATTAATATTTATGAAGAAAATTTCTAATAGTTTTAACTTGCAAAAATGATATATTGCTGTTTGTGAGGCAATGGTCAATTGCAATAATTAATTTTGTGTATTTTCAATAACTAATCAAGTTATTATAATTAAAATTTTCAATTTATAAATATTTAGTGGATTATAAGATATCAATCTATATTTATTAAACTATGTCATTTAATAAAATTCAAACTTAAGAAATAAAAATATCGAAGTTTGATAATTCTTAGTTTGTGGCCATATCCAAATAATCAAAGACATCTTCACTTTATTGTGATTGTTGATAGTTCCAATTGTAAAGATATCAGGAAGGAAATGAAACTCCTCTTCACATTTTGTGTGAATGTATAGTCGTTTTATACTTACGGTATGATCTTCTAGAATTAAAATTTTCCTGCATCGAAAGATCTTTCTCTGATCCCATTGAAGAAAATACTGTACCGTACTATATATTGTATATATGATGGGTCTTCTTATGGAATAATCCAGTTAGATGACTGAGTAGTCGTAATTTTAGAGCTATTTAAAGTCTCTTTTTTCACTACCACTACCCAGTAATCTGATTATTTGTTGCTTATTTTGTTTCAAATCCAAAAATAGTAAACAATATCCTCAGAAAGTAAATTTTGAAAACAAAGTATAAAAACATTGAGAAAGATTTTTATGAATTTAATAATACGTATTGTATAATTAGCATAACATCTTTGATACATTTTTTTTCTTTAAAGGTAAGCCAAAAGTGGTTTAGCAATTAAAACTGAATATTTAAATATTTTTTTTTCTTGTTAAAGATTCTAAAGCGTTATTCTAATCAACTTGCATCTGTTAGAAGGATTTATATAAGTCTTTTTATTCTTATTCAGGAATCTTCTGTTCGATTTTTAATTATTTCATTCATTACTATAATATAAAAATTAAATATTACAATTTTATTTTATCTGAAGTTGTTCAAGTTCGGTTTTCACTATAGTATCTAATTACAGTTAAGAATATATTTTCATGAAAGATAGATAGAAATACACATTTCTTTCTGAGAGAGAGATATAAACTTGTAAAGTATGAAGCAGATGAAAATATTTTTAATGAATTTGAAATAAACTGATAATACTGAACTTACAAGAATTCCAAGAATAAAGATAAAATATTAAAATAATAAATTATTCAAGATATTTTGATAATTCGATAAAAACAAAAATAGAGCATAAATAAATTTTCCAGTATCTCATTAACATTCATTTTTGGGAAACTGCTAATATTTAAATCGTCTATAATTACATGAGGAATGCGATAGATGCAGTATGTAATTCAACTTTGAGATGATTTAGCTTTGCTGAGGAAATGAGTGGAGAGCAATTAATAAAGTGAGTATATGTTGGTAGTATGGAATGTAAATGTGGGAGAAGAAGGCTAAGGAAAGAAACACAAATGTTAAAGTTATTACTATAGTTATCTGACGATAACAGAGTTAGATAACTATAATAATATACATAAGTATAGCTGTGTATTAATAATTACTGTACTGTATTACTGTATATACAGGGTGAAGAAAAACTTCGTCGTAAAATTTTGCCTACTGATAGGGGACCTCGAAACAAGTCGAAAATGTCTAATGAACATATAGTCTAAATGGCACCGTTTTAAGTTATAATCCTTTAAAACTAGCCAATCACCATCGAGTACACAAAACGTCACGACGCATCGCATTGCCAAGACGCGTCGCTCTCTACTTACTACATGGTAAAAGTAGGAGAGCGACGCAATGCGACTTGTCTTGGCAATGCGACACGTCGTGACGCTTTGTGTATTCGATGGTGATTGGCTAGCTTTAAAGGGTTGTAACTCGAAAACGGTGCCATTTAAACCATATGTTCATTCGACATTTTCGACTTATTTCGAGGCCCCCTATCAATGCACAAAATTTTACGACGAAGCTTTTCTTCACTCTGTATAAGGGTTATAAGTCAAAAAACAGTGCCATTTAGACCATATGTTCATTAGACATTTTTGACTTGTTTCGACCTCGTATCAGTACACAAAATTTTACAACGAAGTTTTTCTTCACCCTATATACTATTATTAGTACAGGTAGGCTTCGATTAGTGCGAATAATTGGTTCAACGAATTTCTTGCACTATTCGTCACTCTGTATATGCTCGATAGCGTAAGTGATTGAATAATGAAAATTCCCTGATCTAACCGCTATATATATAAATTTAAAATTTAGCATAGAGATAGCATTTAGGTCACAGCTAAAGAAAAACATTCTAAATACTAAAATTCTTTTATTTTGACAACTCGAAAAAAATTCGTATTTGAAAATAAATGACAGTTTTATCGATAGATGGCAAGACTTTCTTTAATAGTTAGATCATTTTAAAAATAAATGTTTTATTAAGTTTACTTTTATTATTATAAACATTCTAAATACTAAAATTCTTTTATTTTGACACCTCGAAAAAAATTCGTATTTGAAAAAAAAATGACAGTTTTATCGATAGATGGCAAGACATTCTTTAATAGTTAGATCATTTTAAAAATAAATGTTTTATTAAGTTTACTTTTATTATTTAACCTTAAATTATTTATTTCTTTAACTTAAAGTACTTTAATAAAATATTATTTAAGTTAAAAATTAAAACGTTTTTATTTGAAAAATTATTTTAAATTGATAACACATTTCCATTTTTAAGTTCTGATGAACATACTTTGATACTTCTGTGTTGGAATATCATCTTGCAAATTAATAGACTGGAAGGCAAAGAGAGAGAAGGCTGTACTCAATGGTTTAGCCTTAGAAATAGAAAGGAAGAGAGAAGATGAAAGGAGAGTACGAGAAAAGTTAAAAGATCCTATCAGAAGAAGTGTGATAGGCCATTAAAGAAGGAAAGAGAGGCAACCAGCACCTTTATTCAATAAAATAATATACAGAAAATAAATAATAAAGTTACAATATTACGATGAAGTGATACATAGTATAAGTGGTTGCTAAAAGAACAATGATAAATATGATAAATATATGAAAATAGAAACAATAATGATAAATGTAATTGATAGATAAATATAATTTTTTTTAACAAAAGTAACAATAAACGGTGAATTAATGATAAGATAAAATTACAATAATAAAGAAAAACAACTAATAATAGTTAAATAACATTAGAAGGAAGGTTCTAGTTGCTGCACAATTAGAAGTCTTTTCTTCTGAATGTAAACTAGACCTTATTATTATCACTAACTTGTAAGTTTTTATTCAAAGTTCCAATTGAAGTTTGTTTTGCAGATGGATTCCAGATATTTAATTGTAAGCAATCAATTATTTAAAAAGAATAACCACCAAAGAAATAATATGATTTAAAACTTTATAATGTTGAAACTAAAGTTTACATAATAGTAATAAATTTTTTATCTTGAAGATAATTGGATCTTAGAATTTAATTTACACTAAAATTTGGGATTAAAGCATTAGTTTTTGTTAAATAATTATTTAAAGCTTTTAAATTGTAGCTGTCATCAATAAATTGATATAGTTTGCAAGGCCAACTGTATCCATTTTCAAGAAGAGTTTTTTCGAGGTCTGCTCTTTGTACGTCATAGAGTGAACAATAAAAAAGGAAGTGTTCAGCGTCTTGAGTTCCTTGTCCACATGAACATTGATCCGTAATTTTCATGTGAAATCTTTTAAAATATGAATTAAATTTTCCATGTCCGGTTATTATTTGACTAGTGAAGGCATTTGGAAGAAAATGTTTATTTTTTAAGAATTTAGTAATATCTGTTATATAGCAGAATGCCTGTCTTCCTATCGATGAACTGTTCCATTTTTCTTGCCATTTATTTATGATTATAAAAAGTCATATAAACAATATAAATTTTATAGGAATTCTGTTATATTTTATAGGATTATTTGAATTAGCAGCTTTTTTCGCCAGGAGATCAGCTTTTTCGTTTCCCTTAATGCCAGAATGGCTAGGTACCCAGTAAAATGTGATATTTTTTCCATTTTCAAGATTATTTAATTCAGTTCGTATTTCGTTTACTAAATAGGAGTTACTAAATAAGTTAACAGACTGAATGTCGTAACTCGAATCCGATATATCGATATCTATTGAAGTATCGAATAGATCATGTTTTCTTAAATGAAGGATCATGGATGACATATTTTTATTATTGGGCTTCAGATAGTAATTACAATTCATTCATTTCCTTTACTGATTGGTTATTTTTCAAATTATGTCCAGAATCACAATCATTTTCCAT
The DNA here is from genome assembly GCA_000484575.1 of Olivierus martensii. Classification (NCBI taxonomy): domain Eukaryota; kingdom Metazoa; phylum Arthropoda; class Arachnida; order Scorpiones; family Buthidae; genus Olivierus; species Olivierus martensii. The sequence goes on from AYEL01077138.1 coordinate 48,333, forward strand.
AAATCATAACTGTTCTAAAATAAAACAATGTGAATTTAAAATATCTGTTAAAGAGGATGATTGTTCATTTATTTATGTTACTTATATTACGTTTTATGCACACAAATTTAGCAAATCTAGGGTGAATTCAGAAAATGATCCGAGATGTCTCTGCTGGAGAAGCAAAAGAATAAAGTCCCATCCCAAGACAACGTGATTTGTTAAATGGTTAAACCTCCAATCGTTCAAAAAATCACGTTGTAATGCGGATCTCCACGGATCGCGACATCTTTCTTTCTTCAACAAAAGACTTCTCGGACCATCTTTTGAACCTATCTCTAATGTCGAGCTGAGGATCGTGATATAATATATTGAAAATTTGTATATAGGATTTATATTATAATAATTTTCAAGTTTTTCAGATTATGTTAATATGCATCAAAAAAATTCTTTTTATTGAAGATCAATAAAAATAAGAAATTTCGGTCAAATCAAAATGCAGTATGTAAATCTATGATGTAGAATATACAGTGGGTGATCTGTTAATGAACATAATCCGTTCCAAGACAAAGTTCGTTATCCGAATTGTTCGTTAACCGATCATCGATTTACTATAGGTTTTTATGGGAATTTGATTAATTCGTTCCGGAGACCCAAAAAAAACATAAATAAAAAATTATATAATTTCTTATTACGTTTATTTACATGTAATAACAATAATATATACATACATATTCTTGCATTTTAATCTATTATGTTTATTTTCCGATAAAGAATCTGTCCAATATCGATTGCTTTTCTATCTCCTACAGAATTAATAGCATTGTCGTGGTAGAGATCCCCAGGCCTATTGACCTCAAACTGGTATGGGTGCCATTCTAAGGCCGAAAAATTGTAAAATCTCTCTCTCCTACCTTCTTTAATAAATCTTTGATTTGTTTTATGTTGCCTCCGAGTTCATTAGTGCCATTCTAAGGCCGAAAAATTGTAAAATCACTCTCTCTCCTACCTTCTTTAATAAATCTTTGATTTGTTTTATGTTGCCTCCGAGTTCATTTTAATCGGGAAAAACTACTGTTCTTCCATCCTTACGTTGTCTCCAAGTTCATTTTAATCAGGAAAAACTACTGTTCTTCCATCCTTACCCATACTCCACGAACGCGCAAGCCTAATCCTGTCATTCCGTTAGGTTAGTTAAGTAAGAGCGCGCAAGGCCTAAGCCTGTCATTCCGTTAGGTTAGTTAAGCTGAACGTGCAAGGCCTAAGCCTGTCATTCTGTTAGGTTAGTTAAGCCCAGGAAAACTACTTTTCTTCCATCCTTACCCATAAGTCCACGAGCGCGCAACCTAAGCCCGTCATTCCGTTAGGTTAGTTAAGCCGAACTATCCTCATGGAAAGCCTGTCATTCCGTTAGGTTAGTTAAACCGAAATATCCTCATGTTATATTTTTATCTGGTGGCGGCCACTTATAAAGCCGCCATCATCACAGGCTGAACAACACCCATGAGGGGGTCAACCAGAAGATTGAAAGATGGGTTTCAACGGGCCGGGCCCAGATTACTCCTGAAAAATTGGAGAAGTGGGACTCCCAGATCCTCCAGAATATTAAGCCACAGCTTTACCATGCAGCAATCAGGCTGACCTGTCATTCCCTCAGTCCGCGGGTCCCACAGTTTGTTCTGTGTTCGTTAACAAATAAAAATCTTCCGAAAAAGTGTTCGTTATCCGAACAGTTCGTTAACCGATCACCCACTGTACTTAATTTTATAGTCCCACAGTTTGTTCTGTGTTCGTTATCCGAACATGTGTTCGTTAACAAACATAAAAATCTTTCCAAAAAGTGTTCGTTTTGGAAAGATTTTTTTTTTGTTCGTTATCCGAACAGTTCGTTAACCGATCACCCACTGTACTTAATTTTATCTATAATGATTATTATAGAAAACAAATTAATAACAATTAATTCTTCTCTTACATTATAGTCACATAGATGTACATAAGAAATTTATTAAAAATATAAATCACTATAACATACTTGATATCAGAAGGAAGAGTACTCGAAATGGTTCATGCAGTAGAACACAAACTAATTTGAATAAAGGATCTTCCGGATTATTTTGTACTTTTGTTTTGATTCCGAATGCTGTTCTGGATATCCCGTCCAATGTAAATCTTTCGAAGAGTTTATAAGAATCAAAGACTTCTCCGGTTTCACAATATTTCTCAAATTTTCCTAATAAGATGGTAGTGGTATCATTCAGAATTGGTAATATCTATCAAAAGAAGTCTTTAAATTAAATATATATGGCAAAATAATAATATAGTTTTCTTCCTTAATTATATTTTGTAAACACTGGTTTCAAAATTTAAAAAAAATTTACCATTTTCATTTTGCTTGTTGTGAAAGTTGGTGTAATGACGCTTCTCATTTCTTTCCATTTTGATCCAGTCAAATTGACTAAATTTTTATTTAAATCTCTTATTGAAGTTCTTAATGGTTCGTTAGTAATATGCTAAAAAAATTCTCATATAAATATCAATTAATCATTCAATCTTATTTAATAAATAAATATTTCTCACGGGTCTATTTATGAATTTTTGAAAATCTTTTATCTGTATATTTTTCAATAAATCGGTATCTGTTACCATCAAAACTGGAGAAAAACCTTGAAAATACCTGAAAAAATATGCTGTTTTAAAAAATCTTTTATAAGAAATGATTCGAAACAGTTGAATATATTACCCCACAACTTTTCCATATTTGGAAATCCATTCTTTCTGGCATGTAATGGAACTCTAGAAAATATATGAATTTTTATGTTTGGTTTGTTAGATTAAGCCGCCATATCCTCATGGGATATTCTGTATCTGGCGGCGGCCACTTATAAAACCCATCACAGGCTGGCCAACACCCATGATGGGGTCAACCGGGTGGTTGAAGGATGGGGTTCAACGAGCCGGGCCCGGACCCCTCCTGAAAAACTGGAGGTGTGATGAATTTTTATCTATCATCAAGTATTGTATAGTACAGTGGTCTCAAATTCAAATTTCGTGAGAACCAAATGCTCAATTCGAAAGAAAATGAAGGGCCGAATATTTTTAAGCAAAATTATAAAGAAAGGAAAATATTTATTTGTAATTACTTTCATTTTTTCTCTTACAAAGACATCGAAATAACATTATATAATTATGAGATTATAAAATATTTCTTTATTTTCGATTACTAGTAGATACCTAATGTCGATGTGAATTTGCTAAAATTTTAGCCTTGGAGATAAATTACTGGAAACTATCTTCATTAAAGATTCTAAATGTTCGTCAGTCAATCGATTTCTTTGATTAGATTTATTAATTTTCACATGCGACAAGAACTGTTCGCATATGTACGTACTCCCAAATATGCAATTATTTTCATGGAAAAATTTAGCAAGGGATGATTTATAGATGCGCAATAACAAGAGCGAAAGTGGGAATATTTACTGATAGCACACAACGACAACCTAGCGCAGATTGAGTACAGTACTCTTTAAAACATAACATTGTTATTTTGTTAATGCTATATTGTAATAATTTTCCGACTGTAACATGTATTTATACCAACGATCTAAATATATGGATAGACTATTCAATACTAGCAACAAGTGAAGCAGTCCCGTTACATTGGTTTACCCCATCAGCAACGTAGAAAAATCGACGATATAGCAAATTGACTTTGTTGATGGCCAGACATATCCCATTTATGTTAGTAGATATGATGATCAGATCCAAAAATTAATAAAAAGTATGTAATACCCCAATATGCACTATTATACCATGTAACCCCACTACTTCAGCGGATTCAACCCATACAAGACCCCACCACTTCAGTGACTAGTATTGAGCAGTCTATCTATATATTTACATAATTGATTTAAACAAATAGCTAAAATATCTTCTCAGGCCGCGAGTTTGAGACTACTGATATATATCATAATCTTTTCCACTAATAAGCATATACAGTCTGACCTCGTTAACACACGATAGTCGGGGTCCATGGTTAATAAACGAGGGTTAAGTGAACCGCGAGTTACAATACTGTATTAATATAAATTGAGCGATAATATAAGTTCTTCATTCCGTCAGTCCACGGATCCCACAATTTGTTATGTAAAATGTTCGTTATTCGAATATATGTTTGTTATCCGAACATAAAAATCTTTCGCAAAAGTGTTCGTTATCCGAACAGTTCGTTAACCGATCACCCATTGTATATTTCGAATTTAATTAAGGAAGTTGCTTATTTTCTGTGTCTAAATTGTGAACCTAATTGATTGTTTTACATTCCAACAGTTATTCTTTCATATAATAATAAAAAATATGATAACATTGAGTTTGATAGACATGTTGCGAAAAAGCATCAGAAAAGTAATGTTCTAAAATTTTGTTATGAATATAATTTCGGACTCAAAGAAAATACTTTATTTGAATTTTTATTAATTCTAATCATTATAAAATTACATTATCTTGAATTTAGAAATAATATCGAGAATAAATATTGATCTTATTTTGAAGATATTTTAGAGTCAAAATTAAATATAGTAGCCATTTTCTTTAATTAGATTAATTTCTATATTTATGAAAATAAATTTTACTTGTAAAATTCATAAAATTTAAAATTTAGTTTAAGCTATAAAAAGCTAAATGTTTAAAGTTTCCATTCGATAAATATAAAATCAATCAGGTATAAAAAGTGATCCAATTTAGACAAGATTTCCTTATTTAATATTCAAGATTTAATGATGAATAATATAGAATTAATGGAAGATGATTAAATATAGTTTTTAAAACTCTACACTTACTCGATATAATAATTCTCGTATCATACCATCCCATTCACCATCTTCGTTTCTAGTACCACGGGAACCATCAGAAACAATCGAAATTTCGAACTTAAATCCTTTCATCTGTGATATATAATTAAGTAGATCTACACAATAACCCTGATATCGTTCATTTCCTTTTAGACCCGCTTCTTGTTTTTCTTCTATATAGGGAGAAGCCTGAAAATAAATATTTTGTTTTTAATTTTTTAGTCAGTACAGTATTAAATATTTTAAAACTAACTGACGAGCAATATATAATTAAATTTATAGAGCATCTATTTATGTTAATAACAAACATAAGAAGCTAGAATGCTTTTATAACAGTATAATTTTCTCGTTTGAAAAATAAATAAATAAATCTAGTTTTCAAACATAATATGGAGATAAAGAATTTGTTATATTTTACTAATCAAGTGTTTCTGCTCAGCAGACTAAGTAAAATGCTTATTGATAAATTTAAAAAAATTGTATATATTAAAAAATTAAAATTTGCATATAGTCAAACAAAAATACAATAATTTTAATAAAATTTATAGTGTAATAATAAAAATTTCATAAATCTAGAAATAAAATTAAATTTTTTATTAATCATTTTTGATGGTAATTTGCTTATTTTGATTATTTTAGGTTGATTTCTAAACAGTTTTTTGTTAAAGTTTAGTGATTTTTTTGTTAAATTTTAAAATTATCCGTTGTTGGAGAGTAAAACATTAAATTTTTTCTCTCTCAATGGTTAATGATATTTGGACAAAAACTTATTCATAATATCTTATAACGTTATTGCATTTCTTTTGATAAAATAGACTCTACATTTTATTTTTAACACAAGGAAAAAATTACGAAAAATTGAATATTTATTAAATTTCTGAATTCTCATATAATGTAATGAATGCAAAGAAAATTCTGATAAGTTTACAAAATTCGAGATAAGACAAAATAGATAGAGAAAATAAGATTAATGTGATAAGAATTGATTTTTATCATAGTTATCAAAAAACTTACAATTATTGCTGTTACTAAAAGCGTTCTTCCTTTTAAAGTTCCTTCAATCTCTTCTTTTTGAACGATTGGATCTATTTTTAAGTTAATACCCTTTTTATAACTCCAGTTTCCGATCTATAGAATATATAATGATCCATGATAATTTATTAATACGTGATAATTAACTCTGAGCTAAATTTTAATAATCATATATATATTTTTTCCTAACTAAAAGAAATAAGGAGTCATAATTAATATTAATAAAATAAAATTTATTTTTCTGCTTTTCTCTTCTTCTTCAGGATTTTTCGAAAGTGATTAATATTGATAGCATTGTCATTGTAGAGATCTCCATGCCTACTGACCTCAATCTGGTATGGATACCATTCTAAGATTAATAATTGTAAACTTTTATACAATACTAATCTCAAGGGAATTTATTCCAAATAAACCTAATTTTACTAGCCAAATTATATCCCTTGAAATTTTAATGGTAATTTTAATGATTTGAAAGAATTTAAACTAATTTTAGCATCATCTCGTAATTAGAATTATTATTATTTTATTAAATCAATGAGTGGCGCCATCTATTAATTAATAATTAAACTAGATAATTAATTCTAAATTAATATAACTGTCTGAAGAATCAATCCGCTCATTGGCCTCGGTGGTTTAGCGGTATGAATGTTGGGATGTTAGCACAAAGGTCCCCGGTTCGATCCCAAGCCGAGGCAGATTTTTTCTTCAGATAAATTAGTTAAAAATTCTAGTTTAATTATTAATTAATAGATGGCACCACTCATTGATTTAATAAAATAATAATAATTCTAATTACGAGATGACATTAAAATTAGTTTAAATTCTTTCAAATCATTAAAATTACCGTTAAAGTTTCAAGGGATATAATTTGGCTAGTAAAATTAGGTTTATTTGGAATAATTGTAAAAACTCTCTCTTACTTCCTTTAATGAATCTTTGATTTGTTTTGAGTTGTCTCCAAGTTCATTTTAATCAGGAAAAACAACTGTTCTCCCATCCTTACCCATAAGTCCTTGAAAGCGCAAGGCCTAAGTCTGTCATTCTGTCAGTCCATGGGTCCCACAGTTTGTTCTGAGGTGTTTGTTGTCCAAATATAAAAATCTTTCTGAAAGTGTTCATAGTCCAAATTGATCACCCATTGTATTCATAGAATAAAACAAATAATTCAAAAAGCAGTCTAAGCAGGAATTAAAATTTATTATTAGTAAATATACAGTTATTAATAATATCAGTTGGTAATATTTTCAGTCTTATATGGTCTTCTGAGATGCAGATGAGGAGAACCATAAAAAACTGAAAACATTACAGCTTAGTATTATTAATAATTGTATATTTACTAATGATAAATTTCAGTAAGCCTTTTGGGCTCATAACAATACTTATATTGTAACTGTAAATCATATGCTGAATAAATGATACATTTTCACATGGAAAGTTAAACAATTTCAAGAATATAAATATTAATAATTTCAATTTCTTGAAATATAAATTTCAAGAAATTGAAATTTATATTTATAATAAATTAAAGGAATAATGTGAATATTTATTCCTAAAATGTTTTTGGCTAATTACATAGCCATTTTCAGCAAACAAAGAGAATATAGAATTACAGAAATTGTGGTTAAACCCTTTGTTTGCTGAAGGTGTCTATGTAATTAACTAAAGAAATTTCATGAATAAATGTACATATTATTCTATACTACTATTAAGTGCTAAATTTAATTGTTTAGTGTTACATTAATTGATCTTTTGGTTTATAAGCAGATTGTATTCTTGAATTTTTAATTTGGAAAATGTTTTGTTTCAGATAGTTTAGTGTATTGAATTGGTTAGCCATATGACTGCATAGAAATGTGTTGTATTTCTACTATTGAGGACCCAGATTAAAATTGAAATCCCACATGTCCAGAATTTTTCAGGAGGAGTCTAAGCCCTGCTCATTGAACTCAATCTTTCATTTAAAACTGATTTGAGTGTGGATAGCCCATGATCGACTTCCAAAGAGCAGTACTGCTTATTGATTAATTATTGATAAAGCCTAATGAAGAGTAATACTACAATTCTCAACTAGACTTTTAACAACTAGTCTAACAAATAACATGCATTGCAAAATGGAGTGTATATTTTATGTTTAATGATGCTAAATGGCAATTGACATAAAGGATGAAGTGTTTTGAACTGCATCATTTCCACATAATTTTTAACATTATCTATTGAATATTGGCCAATAATAATAACGCATAAATGATGCTTGTAATTATCTTCAAGAAAAAAGTTTATAACAAAGACCAATCAAAATGGCAGTTCATATCAATAACTGCTGAATTTGGTGACTTTATTGTTCAGCCTTTTATGTATATTAAGCAAACATTATCCAATTTAAATGAAATTTGTTTATAAAATTGGGATTTCCTTGAAGATTTAGTTTACTAAAAATAAATCAAATTGATTTGTTTATTACTACCTAATAAGCAAATAAATTTTATTTTTCCATGCCTTTTCATATTTTGGTAATGTTAACCCATTTAAGAATTTTCCGCACTATTTTAATTCACTTATTACATCACAAAATATTTCCAATATAGCTAAAAAAATAATAACCAGAGATGCATCATTTATAAATTTTTGGTTTCTTTCTTACTTTATTATATTTAATTAAAGTTCTTCATTGTTTCTCTTAATAAACTGTCAAAATTCACATGCATTCATTATCTATCAGATAAAATATTTTACCAAATTTTTAATTTTTTAAGTCAAAATTTCTTAATATTCAAGCCTAATATTAATGATCTTCAAGTACCAAAAATGATTAATTAAATTGAAATATGGCAATAATTATCAATTTTCCAGATTTTATTTTGAATCAGCCATTTATCCATATATATTAATATTGTTAAAAAAGTGTTCAGGTTAGATACAAACATCTAAAATGCTGAAATATTGTTATGTTTTTGTTAAAATTTACAATTATAAAATGACTCAATAATTTAAAGTATAAATATAAATCAATGCATATAATATAAATTAAAATTTTTCCATCAGATTATACAGAAAGTGAATTTTCTGAATCCAAGTATATTTGTATTAGCTTACTGCTGCTTTAAAATATTTGCCCAAATCGTTATAGAAAAATGTAGGTCAATACAGTATAATTAAAAATCACAAACAATAAGAATTAGTTATATAACTTTAAAATTTATTTGTCATATAAGTAAAATTGTTGAAATAATCTATTTTTTGAATAAATCAGAGTCATATCAGTGGATAATAAAATAATAAATGAAATTAAATAATAGCTAATATTGTTTATACAATCCATTTTAAAATTAAATAAATTGGATATCAATATTAGCATTTATAAGTGTTTTCTATCTAGAAGAGTTATAACTATTTTTAGAAAATACAGTTAATTAAGAGTACTAAAAATCAGCGTGCACAATTTTTATCTAAATCTAATTTTTGAATATTTTCTTATACTGTAATATTCAACTTTATATACATAAAATGTTGTCATATAATATATTACTTACATTCTAGAAGGAAATATCGGAATTCTATCTTTGGAACTCATTTTGTTTTTTTAATTATACTTTAAAACTATTTACAAAATATTCTCAGTAATATAACATAAACAATATCCCATCACAAGATCAAGAATCACTAGAAAGTGCCCCCTCGTATCTGTAGTATACAGTACTGTACAGTAATTGATTTATTTCAAATTTAAAAATTTTTTATTCAGATTAAAATCTACCTATATTTAATTTTTAAAATTCTCTAATATAAATAAAAATATAAATTCGAGAGTTTAATATAAATTTAAATTAGCTTATGAATTTGTATTATATTTGTTAAATCCAAGAATGCACAGATAAGGACTGTTTTATAACAGACAAAATACAATGGTAAAATTTGAATTCTGAATAAACGTTTTTTAAAAATTAAAATATATTATGCGTAAAAACATAAACAATTATCAATTTAGCAAATTTCATATTTCACTCCTGCTATCGAATTTTATAAGGAATATACTGTACTGTATACAGCGATGGTCAGAATTCATTAGACGATAGCTAATATCTGTAATAGGATCAGCAGGAATTTAAAGGAAGGGCTTATCAAATTTTCCCAAGCCTTCCTAATAAGTCTCAAAATGTGGCTGAAATTGAACTCGGTCCTTCAAGTGATGTTTAATAGGCTTCCATGAGATACGCTGCCTTTCCTACTGTAGTTCTGTGTGGAGAATTCAATTTTGAAATCATTAAATTATTATTTAACTATAATAATTTAATGATTTCAAAATTGAATCTAATTATTAGATAAATTTTATTTATTATTAACGATGTTTTGCCTTATTAATTAAAAAAATATTTCTTCAAAAAATTAATTGTAGAATTTTTGTGATAATTGGAAAGATCAAATTAATAAGATATCTGAATATGAAGTATTTGAATCACTTGCTAGTGATGTTGCAATATATAATTGACCATAAAAATATATTAAAAAAAGAATAAGCTCCAACTGAATCCAGAAATTTGCTTTGAGTCTTAATTATTGATTCCAAATGATGATTTCACTGGAAACTATCTTATTTGCCATTCAAATAAAAAATTATGAGCACTTGACTTAAAAGAGTTATTCTGAAAATTAAAGCATATTTGCCAGTTTGGCAGAAACTGAATTAATCATTTTCTCAATGACTAATTTAGAGCCAGGAATATTTATTTGAATAGTCAATTTTCTGGTGACTTATTTTATAATAATATTACCATCATTCAACATTTTAAATTCAATTGATGATAAGGAGTCACAGAAGTTTCTATTGAATCGAATACTCTAATTAGGACTGTAGCTTATTACTGCTCATTTGAAAGTACATCTTCCTTGAATCAATGCCATGAATCCTACTTATCTTATTTAACTTTCTTGATGTTATTATAGACGTAATATCCACTGGCAAATGATTTACAGGTTAGAAAAAGAAAATTCAATTTTGATTTTCTTACGCAAAAATGTAATGTCACTACATAGCGGATCTAAAACCATTCAGCTAGATTAGTTAAAATGAGTTTTTTTTTATGAAGTTATGCATAATCATCGTCCAAGAAATATTATAGTGACGTCACAAATACGAATTAAAAATATTTCTTCATCATTTTTACATACATTTTATATACCTGAATCTGTTAGATAATAAAATAAGCATTATTTAATATATTTGGTAGTGTATAAATACAGAATAATAACAGCAATGTCTTTGCGAAAGTATTTATCAATAAAAATATAATTTCTCTAGGTTCGAAATCTTCTTGCACTCAAATTATTTTTATATTTTTCGTGACTATTACTCATTTTTTGCCTGTTTATTATCTTCTGTTGTTTAAAAATACAATATGTCCTCGACTTTCATTTTTTATCGACCCCAATGATTTCATCCTCTGGAGGAAAGCTTCGGCTTTCCTCTCTAGAACAGTGGTCTCCAAACTTTTTTGATTGCGTACCCCTAAGACAAAAAAAAAAATAAATGGCGCGTACCCCCAATTGATTGAGCAGAAATCTATTGTAATTAGTTTTAAAGAGTAAATAAGGCCTTATGTAATATCCAAAAATGCCATAATTGCACATTTTTTATTATAAACATAGCTACATATTTATATTTCTTATTACAATTTAATGAGAACAATGGGCTTACATTTGTTTAATAATTTCTGAAAATGCTGGTTTGATGTTATCTGACACTGCGATACAAAGGTCGGTTCCAAGTTTAATTTATTTCGATATTTAGTTTTAATACTCAGTGATCTAGCAGATCGTAGAGTCTACAAACAATATATAAAAATTGTTTTCATTGTACCCCCAGGTATCGTCTCGCATACCCCTGGGGTATGAGTACCCCACTTTGGAGACCACTGCTCTAGAGCAGCGGTCGGCAACCTTTTAGATATTGCGGACCACTAAATTCGCAATTGAATATTTCGCCGACCACTAACATAATTTTTTAAAGGTACGAATTATTTACGAGCATTGAAAATGATATACATATATATTTATTTATTAAATTTTATAATTTTATTAAATGAGCTCAGCGAATTTAAATAATATCTGAATTTCTTTGCGGACCATTAAAATTACGCCATGGACCACCGGTTGCCAACCGCTGCTAGAAGAGGTCTCCAAACTACGGCCCGCAATATGATTTTATCCGACCTGCCAAGGACTAATTTCAATAAGAATCCGGAAAAGCACGGAGTTTTGATAGATTTCAAATGCATTAATTAAAATTGTGTTCAAAATATACAGTATTCCCGAATTGAAAAAAGTAACCGTAAACCAAGTTAGGATCATTCTGACCGGAAAAGGTTGGTTAAAATGGACTAACGAAGGAAATAAATTTAAAAGAATTCAAAACGAAATAAAATGCTAAGGAAATAAGATTGCTTCAAAATCCGTTTGACTGTGTTGTTACTGATGTCACAAGTCAATTTCAAATGGAAATTTTTGAATTTCATTCAAATGAACATATTAAAGTATAAATATAAGGAAGAAAACTTGATCGATGTTTATAAATTTTTGAACTCTGAGCAGTTTCCAAATTTTGAAGAAATTTGCTTGTAAATTTCTCTTTATTTTTGGGAAACGTATATTTGCGAACAAACTTTTTGCCGAATGAAATATATCATGTCAAAATACAGTGCAAATTTATCTGATGAACATTTGAGAAAAACTTCAAAATTTGAACTTGAGTTTAATAAGATTTTAAAAACACAAACACAGTTTTATATCATTCACATTAATGGTTTTATTATAATTTGCGATGAAAATATGAAAATTTGCTGATAGTGTTCGTTGTCATCAATATACCATAATTTAATTTCACACTCTGTAATCAGTTTTTATCTGCTTTCAATAAAACTCATATATATCTAATTATAGTTTATTTTTTTGCTATGCCCGCTGAACAGTGCTGAAGTATCCAATGTGGCCCTCATGGCGAAAGTTTGGAGATCCCTGCTTTAGAGGACACGGATTCGAGTCTCGGGTCCCATCCATTGAAAATATTTATCATGAGGTCCGGAATCGAATCTGGATCTCAAGTTTCAATAATTTATATGAGAGGTCCACGTGGATCCATGTTAGATCTAGAGAGATCATGGACTCTGTTTAGTTTTGTTCTACTTTTTAATCAGCGATTATTAAACGACAAGGAATTACAATGTTCACCACAGGCTTCCTACAACTGGTGATCTTTGGCATATTGTCTACACCCATAAAGGAAATGGAAAAAGGAATTAGGCAGAATGATAAAGGGGAGTTAAAATCCTAATCCTTTTAGTTTTATTCCATTATGAGTCTTAATCTGAAAGATCATCAGAATTCGTCATGCCGCATAGTAATTAATAATTGGAAAATGGCGCCGTTCATTAATAAAAATATTTCTCCATCAAAATTTTTCAAATAATCTAGATTCGACCTATTGATGCTGATTTATTATCTCTGGATTTTATCAAATATATGATTAATTGACAATGAACTATTTAACTAATCTGATGAGAGTTCTAAACTTTACATTTGGAATAATGTATCATCACATCAATTTAGACCAAAAATAAACTGTTTTGATAATTCGAATTAAGAGAATAGATTTTACGAATGTACAATTACTAAATCCATTTCTTTTAGAATTTTATGAACAAATTATTAATTTTAACTCAATTAATAGAGTACTGTATACCAATGAAATTATTCCAATAATAATATCTTTGAGTTTATTTTGATCTGAAATTCGAATTTCCCGTTTCTTATGGATTTCAAGAAATTGTTCAGAAATCAAAATCCACATATGATAAATTTAATTTTTCAAATACACTTCAATATATGAACATATTATTAATTTATAACATCATAAGGCACATTTATGTATTGTTCTAAGTATAAAAAAAATGCTACATCAAAATTCTTCATCCGAAGTCTCTCCCAATAACTTCATTCTATCAGCCAAATTCATCCTCTTGATATTGTCCTAAAAACATGTTAATTGAGCAATATTTTCTCTATTAAATATTATAAATTTTAATAACATCTTACTTTTAAGAATTTTTTGCGTTGCCGTCTTTGACATCTATTTTTACAGCATCGACAAACACTGGCGAAGGCAATCAATATAAGAGCACTTCCTACACCCGCTGCAATCGGAATTGCAAAACTCATAACGTAATCATTTTTCTGAAATGTATAGATATAAATTATTAAAAATTCATTTTGTTTAAAAATGGCGCGTTAAACTTTAAAATTCGTGTAGCAGGATTGTTCCATCCGCCATTTTGAAAATGGCGACCTATTCATTTTCATAATTTTAAATAATCTCGACTTAAATATACTATTTAAGTTTTAAAATGAAATTGATTTTTATATTCTTGTGTACTTCTATACAATTTAAAACATCATAAAAAGAATTTTATAGTGTTATCTAGAAGGGCAAAGAACTATTTGTTTGTCGTCTAATTTTGTATGTAACCAACTGCACATATTCCCACAAGAATGATCAAGATTAGAGATATCAGAAAAATTATAATTAAATTAACATACCAACCAAGAAAGGATTGCATAATCGTAAAATCTCCTATCTGAAATAAAAAACGGATAATTATGCATTCAAAAAACATTTGGCTTTTAAATAATATCAATAACTTCAAACTTTACTTTGGATCTTATCGATAATTACGCTAAAATTCTTTGTTTCGTTTGTCGTCGTCCAAGTTTCCGTTGTTGTTATCAGTTTCGTTACTGTCGTTGTCTCTGCTGTAGTGTTGGTTTGTGTCAAATTTAGAGGTCTGTCTAGCCTCGTCTCTTGTCCTGTTGAATTTATCCGCTGTGGTTCTTTATTAATTGATGCTGTGTCAATCACCGTAGACAAACACATAGATAAAGTTATATACTTTGCCGCCATCATCATCTTGTTTTCATAAAATATTCGGACGACTCATGATTAACTTTAAAAATTCTTAGTATCGTAAGAATTTTCCTGTAATATATTTAATAAAAGACACGTAATATAAATCATATTTGAGGGTTGTGTAATAACTTTAATATCACATTTCTCTCCTTTTGAGAAAAGTGTGATCTTAAATGTGATGCGGTAACATACTGACGAAATTTTGATAATTTTAAATATGGGTTATTTATAAATGGAGAATAGAAATATGTCTAAGAACATTAAAACAACTCATAGAACTAACATTTTAATTCTAAATTGTAAATTTTGCAACGAGATATTTTCCAAAAACGTTTGCATATAACAATCCTCGTCATAAAAAATAAAATAAAAATAAATCGTTTATTAATATTTTAGTTTATTTCGAAACAGAATATGAACTGTTTTTGTAAGTTGTTAGCTGTCTCAACTCGTAACAGGATGCTAAGTTCAGGAAAGGCATAAACAGCATCCTGTCACAGTAACTTGAGAAATTATTGTTATTGGAAATAAATAATTTAATTAATTAATGATGCGATCATCTAAAAATAAAAATCTAATTAAAATTAAATTATAAACCGTATTTAACCTCAAATTTTAAAACGACGCAAATCGACCAATAACACTATATACGTAAACGATACTCACAGTTGTGTCCATAAATTGGAAGACGATTTTCTTCTGTTTTACATTATGAAACGTCAGCAATTAGTTCTGACGTCAGTCCACCTGTTACACTACCAGCAGACAAAATAGACGACACCTGCCAAGCACAAACGCGTTGTATCTGCGTTATCAGTAGACATATTTTAATATATATTTATTCACATCCGCTTATTTTCGTCATTTCTCTGTAACTTCCGGGAATTGTAACCATCCTCCATTATTTTTAATTAAACTGAATTTTTATAAGTTCTGCGCATCAGGTTCGAACTATGCCGCATAACGGGATAAATCTAAAACAAGATACGTTTGTTCTGCCAACTGTTAAAAGCGGTTAACAACACACCATTGTATTGATTAGTATAAAATCAATAATATGAACCTGTTGACATCGTTGTGTGAAACAAACTGACGACAAGACATCATTCTTCTTGGTTTGCATAATAGAAGTAAAAATATTGCTTGAAGATTTTGCAAATTTATTCCAAAATTCTGCAAGATTTTCTCGTTGAACAACTGTTGCCATTCAGTATGGCGTAATATTTTTTTCATATATGTATCTTGGTTGAGTGTTTTAATAACCAGTGTCTTTAGAAACACCTAAACGAACAATACTTATATTGTTTTACTGTAGCTTTTTTAATAGGATTACCTTAAAATATATTCAATTTAACTGATATACGTACTTTATCTACACTGCAGTAAAAATGTTTGGTTATCATCATAACAATCCCAATTTTTATTTTAATTAAATAATAAAGCAGTATTCTAGATTCTGTTCTGACATTTTGTGACTTTATATCAAGCCATAAAATTTTTACTGTCACCTTAACATCTACTTACGAAGCGAGCAAAATACGATGCAATAGAATTAAGCGACAAAAACAAAAATATGTTAAGTGAGACTACAAAATTATCCAAATATTTAAAAAAAAAAAATTCTATTTTAAATTTTGCTAAGTATAATAATTAAATATATGATACAGGACTATATTTTATAGTTTTTCCCATTAAAAAGTAGAAAAATTATGCTGTAAAAATTCGATAAATGTAATTATTAATTTAATTGCATCTTATCTTTTTTTCAATTGCTCAATATATTATTTAAACAAAACAATAAATATACAAGTTAACTAAATATATTTTTCTAATCGAATATGTTTGTTAAAAATTTTAGGAAGTATTTGGATTGAAATTATAGATCATCTAAGAAACTAAGTGAAAATAACGAGCTGACAAATCTTCATGAAAACCTATGAAGCAAACATAATTTGCTAGCATAAACGTTGAATTTGTGCAATTTGGAATCCACTTTTGCAAAATTATTAACAACAAATAGCTATACCATCAATTTTTTTTCCCTATCTATAATGATTTAGTTAAAATTGTTGTATAAAATACTAATTAATGACTAAAATACAATTTGTAATTTTATAAATATTGTATGTAACCACCCATTCACACAATTAACATTGGGCTATATCACAGGAATATTTCAATATTAATTAATTATTTGAAACATTATAAATTTATTAAATTTATATCTATAATGTGAAAGATTTATTGCATAAATTTTATAAAAGAAACTTTCAGCCTTAAACATAATTTATGGATATGGTAAATAGAAAATCTGTTAGGAGTGAAAAAATGGATTAACAGTTCAATCTTTATGCTTTGATATTTCAAACATACTCATTCTTGCTAATAATAATTAAAATTTCAGCCTAGTGATTATTTTTGTTCTGGGATAGATATCTATTAATAGACTTATATATTATTAGACTTTTGTAATTTTTCATTCATTACATATTCTTTATAAGCTGTGTTTCAAATATTTTTGTGCATTTTTTCTGTTCATTGCAACCTATTTTATTTATTTTGTGACCCCACTAAAGAGTCGTGACCTGCAGTTGAAAAACCCTGCCTATCACTTTGAAGACAATTTTTTCCACATTCATTCATTCAGATTGGAAGTAAGTTTAAATCAATTTTTAAAATAAAGACATTAAAAAAAAAATTTTTGTGCAGTAATTATATTATTATAAGATTTTGTTTTTATACTGGTTTATATCATAACAATTAAAGAAATCCAAATTAGATATTTTGTACTAGGTATATAACACAAAAATTAAAAATTTTTTTAATGTAGTCATGAAAATAATTATTTTGAGAATATTCATAACCATCTATAGATATAGATATGGTGCCACCATCTGTCACCATCTGTTGGATGGTAGCACCATAGCATAAATTAATTAATTATTAAATTGGCAGTTATTTCAAACAATAAATTACTAGGGGAAATTTGACTAGTTAAGATACAGAAAGCAGATTATTTCTGAAAATGATTATATAAACTTTTACGGGAATAATATTAAGTGTAATCTAGCACTTACTGCGGGTTGAGTAAAACACTCTTTCTTCTAATAATACATTCTTTACTTCGCTAATGTTTTCGGTATCGTTACCATCTTCAGGCTACAGTTACAAAGTAAAAGTTAGCGAAGTAAAGAACGTATTATTAGAAGAAAGAGTGTTTTACTCAACCTGCAGTAAGTGCTAGATTACACTTAATATTATTCCCATAATTGAGTTTAAGCGGTGTTTTTTAAGAACATGTATAAACTTTTATTATAAATATTATATTGCATAGATTATATAATATAGTGCAAATATTATATTGCATTATATTTAATCTGTAACAGTATAGATGCAACTGCATAATAAAATATTAAGATTTAACTATAAAATTACTTATTATTAATAATGAATATTTTTTAATAAATTTCCAGCAAAATACCTTGAGATCTCTAAATATGATTATAAAACAAATCTGTAACTTAAATTTATTTGATATGAAGATCTGAATCAAAATTTATAGCATAAAGAAAAATTATTTAAATAGTAATACCTCTTGTTTTCTAAGAATATCTTCTTTGCTATAATCACCAACTGTAGTAATATGAGTACAATTACTAGACATAATCCTTTTCCTATCAATTCTGCAATTTCCTACTGAAAAAATAAATTTATGTGATTTTGGTTATGAATATGAGAAAATATCTGAATTAAATATTCTGAAAAAATATTTTCAAATAGTAAAGAAAAATTAGTTTAATAATTACTTTTTATATTTCATTGTAAAAAACAAATATACACTCATTTTTATTCTGAAAAATGTTTATTATTACATAGACATTATTATTCACAGGATAAATTCTTTTAATTAAATTTACTTTATTATAATTGTGACAATATGTAATTAATCAAAAGCATTTTCCAGAATAAAAATAAAATTTTCTTTTTCAATTTAAAATAATTAAATAAATTTATAGGAAATAAATAACTTATTTTACAAAAACTTATTAAATATTACAGTTGTTAGGCCTAAATCAATTTTTCTGTTTGTGTTATAATGCTTTCTTATACCAAACCCATGTTATGCTTATTAGATCTGGCTCAATGATATTTATGCTATTACTTTTTTGTTTTGATTCTTATAAATCTCAAATGCTTTAAATCTTTAATAATTTGAAATTACTCCACATGTCCTGTGCATCAAAATTCAAGAGCTTTTGTGCTAATGCAATATTCTGCTATCCTTTTACCACATTCGATTTGTATTTCCTATTGACCTAGCAAACAATCAATATAAACTTCATCTCTGCCCATGTTGTTATTCTTTAAAAGATACTTCATATATTTCCAGTTGTTTTAATTGTTATTAATGATCTTTATCATTTCTTAATGCATTAAATAATGTATTATTTCTCATAATGGTGATTTTTCTTTTAGCCACTTTTTCAATCTTATTTCTAAATTTTAAAAATACAGGATTGACTTCTTCAGAGTAAAGAATCCCATCTATGTCTCAACTGTTTTCCTTGTGTTTCATTTTTCCTATTTGACTTTTTTCTCAATCACTTTCTATACAGTAGAACCTCTATATCTTGAATTTCACAGGAATAAAAAAATAATTTGATATAAAATGTCTTTGAGATATCAAGGTTTCAATTTTAGTACAATTAATTTTCATTTTAATCCTGCTATTGTTGTTGTAACGTTACAATAACGACTGCACAAAAAGAAAGAGGTTCGCTGTGGTAGCTACTGTATACTGTTCTCATCTGACAAGAACAAATTCCTCATGCTCCCGGTTAACACTAGAGGGAGCTACACTGAACAAAGACGAATGAACCTAAAAACTTCCTTTTAAGGAGAGAATAATAATAGATGAGCAAAAGTACTAAGTACAGTTATTATCCTTTCCTCAAAGGGAAATTTTTAGGTCCATTCATCTTTGCTCTGAGTTTTTGTAACTTCCTCTAGTGTTAACTGGGAGCGTGAGCAGATGGCAGTCTCCTTTTTATACCCTGGGCTATTCTAGAAGATTCAAACTTCTTCCAGCTTCTGATAAGGAAGCACAACACAGTTAGCCCCTTTGTTCTGCTTCATAGCATGAGAAAAAGTTTTATATTCAAAGGAATTCTTTGTTTAAACACCGAAAGCAAGGGAAAGGTCATAAACATTTTTAATTTCTCTAGTACAAGAATTGTAAATTAATTCAAGATCGCAAGGACTTTGAAAAAATACTTCGAGATAACTATTGAAATTACATTGGTTTAATGCTGAAAGTTAACGGAAAAAATTTTTTTCTACATATCAAGAGTTTCAAGACAGAGGTTTTTACATTTTTCATTTTACACCATTTTCATTTTTTTACTTGGAAAATAAAATCTGGATAACATTGTATTTATATATTTTTAAGTAATTTTTTTGATCATTATGCTTTCAGTATGCCACAAGCATAATAATTATACAGGGTGATTCATAAAAGAAGGGCAAAATTTTAAGAGGTGATAGTACACATCCAAACAAACAATTTTTATCAAAGATTGCATGGTCGAAAACAAAACGCAAAACCGTTAGAGGGCACTAAAAGTTATGTTCTTATACGAGGCAAAAACATACAAAGAACAATTAAGTTAAGTTATAAAAGCAAATTTAATGGCATGTGATTACAATAAGTGTTCAAAACATTTAGCATCTTTTGCATTTTTAATATTAATATTTACATTCACATAATTTAAGTGCTAGAACCAAGAAAATATTGAGATGCACTTCATATCAACTTCTATTATCTGATTCTATCATGCATTAGTTATTATTGTCCGTCCACGAAAGCCGCACCTAGCTAATGTGGATGAGTCCAAATGCGAAAGGGATCACAGTTGATATAATGACAGGTGGGAATGGTTTCAGTTTTGGTTTCAATTTACTTTTAGATATACTATTTCCAACATCAAAACTAATCATTTAGCATTTGACATTACAATAAACTTCCATTCAATTTTAATTAATCATTTAGCATTCGACATTACAATAAACTTCCATTCAACTTCAGTTTTCTTGCGTTTGAAAACATCCATGTGCGAAGCTGTCATCCCTATTTTGTTTGGACTCGTTCAGTTAGCGCATGCGTACTTGCGTCGATGGTCGCAGCTAAGCTGGACAGACAGTATATGTCTTTTTGTAATAAACATCTTCCACTGTGAGTAAAGAGAGAAGTTCTTCACCTTGACTGCATGTCATAAACCAAAAGAAGGATATTCACTTTTTTCCATTAGTAATCTGCCTCACTATTTCTGGCAAGATCCTTACCATCTTTCCCAATGCTCTTCTATACTCATTTAAAAACCAAAGCACTAATTGCAATTAATTCTATAAAATAAGAATAAACATTTATTTAATAAAAAAGTTTTTGAGATTCTAAAAAAATCCTCTCCAGTTTTCTATTCTCAGAATATAAAAATTTAAATGTAGCTGATCATATATTTGATTACATATATACAGGGTGATTCTTAAAAGATGGGCAAAATTTTAAGAGGTGATAGTACACATCCAAACAAACAATTTTTATCAAAGAATGCATGGTCGAAAACAAAACGCAAAGGTGCTGGCGCATTTAGAAACTTGTTTCATGCAAACGTGAAACTCCATTCCTGTTGCGAGTTACTGCGCTGCGAGTAATTATTTGCATGTTATGGGAAGAAGAAGAGCTCATATGCAAATTTTCGTCACGATTCATAGATAAAAGCCATTGATCCGAGTGTGCAATTGTCAACACAAAGAACAATTAAGTTAAATTATAAAAGCAAATTTAATGGCATGTGATTACAATAAGTGTTCAATACATTTACCGGCAACTGCTATGCACACAGTACAACAGTGAAGAAAAGATTGGTGAACATTGTGAAACACACCAGGCATATAGCGAACTTCCCCTGCAGCAGTCAAAAGCTTGGTGACAAGTTCATCTGCAGATTCAATGGGAGTCTCATACGTAAGAGCCTTCAGCTGTCCCCACAAAAAGAAATTGAAACATGAAAGATCTGGCGAGAGCAGTGGCCAAGCTATAGGACCACCTCGCCCAATCCATTTGTTTGTAAAGGTTACGTCCAGATAGTTTTGAACTTCTCGTACGTAATGAGCTGGTGCTCCATCCTGCTGAAACCACATTACCTGCCAAATGTGTGGAGGAACGTTGTTCAACATGTCTGGCAACACCTGTTGCAGAAACGTGAGCTATTTTTTCTTGTCAAGGCATTCTGGCAGAAGATAAGGGCCGAGTAAGTGGTCGCCGATTATTCCTCCCAAACACTGATAGAAAAACGTCGCTGATGCAAATATGGGTAAGTGGCATGTGGATTTACTTCTGCCCATACATGCTGATTGTGGGTGTTAAATGCACCATCACGCGTGAAGGTACATTCATCCGTGAAAAGAACAGTTGAAACAAAATTTGGATTTACAGCATTCTGCTGAAGAAACCAACAGGCAAATTCCACACGACGAGGATAATCGCTTTGAATCAGTGCCTGGACTCGTTGAACATGATAAGGGTGCAAACGTTGATCATTCAGTACTCGCCATGTTGTGGATTGCGATACCTGTAATTGTCTAGCCACTGCTCGTGTACTTATACTTGGCTGATCACCCACCATATCCAAAATGGCTTCTTCCACCATTCCATCCGACCAGGATGAAAGAAAGGATCCTGTCTAAAACAAATGTCGGTGCAAGCGCTCAAATGTTTTACGGTTGGGCAACTACCTGTTGGGAAATCGCTCTCCATACAACCATTGAGCCTCTAAGCTATTTCCATTTGCAGCTCCATAAACAAAATGCATATCAGCTTTTTCCTTATTAGAGAAGGGCAACATCTTCCAATGCGTTACTACCACGATTGACAATTGCACACTCGGATCAATGGCTTTTATCTATGAATCGTGACGAAAATTTGCATACAAGCTCTTCTTCTTCCCATAACATGCAAATAATTACTCGCAGCGCGGTAACTTGCAACAGGAATGGAGTTTTCATGTTTGCATGAAACAAGTTTCTAAATGCGCCAGCACCTTTGCGTTTTGTTTTCGACAATGCATTCATTGATAAAAATTGTTTGTTTTGATGTGTACTATCACCTCTTAAAATTTTGCCCATCTTTTATGAATCACCCTGTATAGAAATGATGCATAATAATGCTGTAGAGGCCATCCATAAATTACATCATGATTTATGGGAACATAAGAATTTTTAAATTTCCTCTCCACTTCTCCACAATTCTGGCAATTTCTATCGGACATTCTCATGCAGTTTTCCAAAATAACAAGATAAAAATATTGGTTCACTATTTGTTCTGGAGGAACAAATTCTTGGTGCACAATCCCATTCACATCAAAAAAAAAAAAAAAAAAAAAGAGGAACAAATTCTTGGTGCACAATCCCATTCACATCAAAAAAAAAAAAAACAAATCAATATTTATTTCACATTTAATCGAATTTAACATGTTTTCTTGGGTCTTGGTGAATTTGAATGCTTCCACTGGCTTGATGCTTGTTTTGTCTCTGGATCATAAGTGTAGCACCAAAACTCATCCCCAGTCACAATCTTTGCAAGAAAATATGGATCATTTCTCAGTTCCTCCTTCAAGTTGTGGCAAACATTCACACAATTGTTTCTCTGTTCCTGTGTGAGCATATGAGGCACAAATTTGGTGAACACATGTTTCATTTGCAAATCTTCTGTTAAAATTTGTTGGCAGTTATTCCATGACAAACTTGTTTTTTTCAGAAATTTGTTCAATAGTCTTTTGATGATTTCATTAATCACCTGTTAAACTTTTTCAATGTTTTCCTCATTTCTGCTTGCCAAATAATGGCCAGATCTTCAATTGACATGTTGTCATTTTTGAAATGGAAAAACCATTCATTGACCTGTGATTTCCCCAAAGTATTATTCTTAAAGGCTTGTCAAAGAATAACAACGGTCTCAGCTGCAGTTTTCCCCAATAAGAAATAAAATTTCACACACATTGTTTCTTAGGGTCAGCCATCACAAAAATTGCTGGATATTTCAAATATGATCACAAAGCAGCACTAAGGACAAACCACACTATAGTAAATGGCACCACTTGGCAGACTAGTGCAAAAACCTTAAGCTAACAATACCTAGTAACACAATCCATAATTACAAAATGAATTTGAGCTATGTTGCAATTCTGGTTATTTTTGGGTACCTCTCATATTCCCCTAAGAGATTTTCAATTACATAATTTACATATTTTATAAACTAAATATATCACAAATTTTATGTATAGATACACAACAAAAATTTAAGGTTAATAGAGAGTACATAGTAAAATAAAATTAAGGTGTGAAACCTTTAAAATGTATGAAAATAACAGTTATTCTATATCTTCATTTTTTAATATCTTACTTGGTGAATGAAATGACTTAAATACTGCCAGACATTATGTTTAAAAATAGGAAGTAACTTATTGAAAACATTAACATAATTATTTATTATTATTTTTTTAAGGACACCTCATTATTGCAACAGTTATACTCCAGACCATCTCTGTAAAATGAATTTCACTGTAAAGCAAATTAGTAGCTTTGGAGACAAATTAATGGAAAGTACCTTCACTAAAAATTGTAGATGTTCATCAGTCAATGGATTTCTTTTGTTATATTTATTAATTTTCATTTGTGAAAAGAACTGTTTACATATGTACATATTCCCAAAGAGTACAATTATTTTCATGGCAAAATTTTGTGAGGGATGATTCACAGATATGCAATAAGAGAAAAAGTGGAAATAGTTACTGATAGCAGAGCACAGATTGAGTACAGTATGCTTTAAAACATTACATTGTTATTTTATTAACATTAAATTGTAATAGTTTTCAACTGTAACATGTTTTAGCTGTTAATTTCACAATGTTCTCAAACTGGTGGCCCACGGGCCCCCATTTGAGACCATTGTGATAACTGTAGTAAATAGTGATTTGTAATCAACTGTACATTAATCATAACACTAAGCAAACTATTGGGACAGTCTGTGAATGATTGGAAATAATCCATGATCACACGAGGAATGACAGAACAAATAAAAATGGTATTTCACCAGCAACTAACATTAATACAATGATGATAACTGAAATTATATCATATGAAATAAAAATTTGATATCATTTTTTCAACCAGCAAAACTGAAATCATGCAATTCAATTATATATTCATGAGAATTAGTTGTATATTAGATTATAATAATGATAAAGTATGAATCAATAGAATTTGAGGTTAGATGTCATTGGTGAAATTGACAGATAGTTTAGTTTGATAAATAAGTATTTTCATGTATATTTTAAATATGAATATATATATCTATATGTGTATTTGCATGCCCAGTTTAAATAATAAAAATAAATGATGATGATATAAAATTATTTTGTTAAAAAAGAAATATGAAAATTAGCTACTCTAGTTTTCCAGTTCTCAAACTTAAATTATGAAATATTTCTTAAAATATTATTTCATTTATTCAAGATAGAATTGAATGATGATATTTGATTTTTTCTTTTTTCTGTATTAATATGTATAGCATTACTATATTATTTAATATAGTATAGTAAATAGTAATATATACTATATTACTACCTGCATCTGAATTAATATTCATTAATTCAAATGCAGATAGTCTAGCTTCACATACCTTCTGTACTACTAATCATCAAATAAATAATTATTAATGCTGATGATTAATTTTATAGGAGAAAATAAACAAAGCACTATGTAGCAGAAGTACGTTTATTTATATTCAATTCGAAACGTTTTTCGACCATGTTTTGGTCATCATCAGCGAAAATTACTAAAACGAACTTACATAGAATAATAGAATGATTATAGACGGAATAGCACATATATTTTTAAATTTAAAAAGATTCGATAATACATAATAATGGGAGTTGTTGATGCATGGCTGCTAGCTAATAGGTTAAAAATTTACGTTTTGCACAATGTTATTAATCTATCTGTTATATGCACATTATTTTACTAATTAATTATGATATATTTATTCTATCTGACTATAATTATATTATAAATTATAAAATTTTATGTAAAATTTTGTTTATAACCAACTCTCATTATTATGTATTATTGAATCTTTTTAATTTAAATATATATGCACTATTCTGTTCTATAATCATTCTATTATTCTATGTAAGTTCGTGAATCTTTTTAAATTTAAATATATATGCACTATTCTGTTCTATAATCATTCTATTATTCTATGTAAGTTTGTTTTAGTAATTTTCGCTGATGATGACCAAAACATGGTCGTAAACGTTTCGAATTGAATGTAAATAAATATACTTCTGTTACATAGTGCTTTGTTTATTTTCTCCTATTTATATTGAAGATAGCAGTTATATATGTCTTATTTTGATTAATTTTATTTTGCCTCTAAAAGCTATGTCTATTACAACTTAACTATGTTGTTGCACATCAAGAGAAAGTCAAATGGATAATCATAAAAGAAAAATAATAATCATTTATTTGAATTTTAGTTTAAAGTTAGAACATATAACATTAATGATTATCAATTACCATGATAATTATGTCATATAACAATCACAAATTAATTATACTAATCAATATTCAGATCATATAAAATATAATTATGCAAAGCAAGAGATTAAATATTCTTAAATGTATAATATCATTCATATGTCTGCATATACATTTGGTTGGCTCTGCCATATCACTATTAATAGCAGAAAGTTCTAAAGATGTAAAAGAACTTTCAGGCAATATATCATTCATACTTTAACATATCCAATATTGTATCTTTATCACTTAAATAATCTCCAGAAAAGCCAGCCATATTGCAAGAACAATATATAACATTTATTAATGTATTTTGTTCCTGATTTAGGGCTGGTTTTTCTAATCATCATTCAAATCAGTATGATTGAAGATACTCATCATGTTGAATAATAAAATAATGCAATAAACAGTCACATTACTAAACAAGTATCATTTCATTTCCTCATTCTACCTTAAGAATGACCTTTGTTTTAAAACTCAAGTACATATGTTATATAATACAGTATTTATGTAAAAATCTTACACTATTAAAAATTTTTTCATTTTTTTGTGATTGCTTATTGTGTTATTTTATCATCATTCAAATCATTTCCAAATTCCAATATTTCACTAATTCTGACTTTTCTTCTTCCCAGTTAGGCTGGTTTAGTGACATTTTATTATAAAAATACCAGCATAATAATATCTTTAGTCAAAAACATTTCCTTGCATTAAATAATCCATTATTCACCAATATATGAAACATTCCTAGTTATATATATATTTAATGTTTTATTTACTGATTAAAGTTATATTATTCTGATAAGTTTGTTATACAGATTTCTAAAACATAAGTTTACTAACGAAAATACTTTGATACACATTATTAATGTAAATATTTCTATTCTGTTTTGTGTAATACAGGATAGAAAAGTGCATGTTAAGTTTGGTAACTTTGATTATATATATCCAAGATAATTCATATAAATGATACACATTTATCATTTAAATCAATATATTAAATATTCAATCAAATTCAATGATGATTTTTTAATTTTACTTTTCACTGTTATAGTCATTTAGATTCAAATATATATTTTATGTTTAATACTTTTATATTTTTAATTATTATTTTGTTTTCTAAAATCATTTTTTTGCTGTAACTTATTTTTGTTTTTAATATCTATTCTTTGAATATAAATAAATATTTGTAATTATAATGAATTTCACAACATGGAATTCATTCTTATATTCTTATTACAAAAAAAAAAATAAATAATCAAATTGCAAAATTTACAACATATACAAATCTATTATTTATTTACCGTACAAGGAAAACAACTTACAATTGCATCAAATAAAATTACTATACTGTATATACATTTAAATCTAAATACATTCAGTACATAAAACTGATTTGCACCGATTCAAATGTAAAAAGTTAATTTATGAATAAAACAAAATTTATTCATGATTTATTAACATATTCTATTGATATATAAACAGCAAGATCTACCCCATTCTGAAATAATAACAAGATCTTTAAATTCTAGTTCACAGCATGAAAAAAATGATCAAGTTTTCATTGCAGTTTATCAGTAAATACGCAGCGTAATGAATTAACGTTTGATTCATAATTTATTTACATTAAATTTGTTTTGATTTATTTTGAAAATTGAAATATAAATAATTAAAATTTGTTGGATATATCCATTAGAAAGATAGAAAAGCCAAATAATAATTTTGTCTTTACGGAATGTTACAGTATTTAAGTAAACTGGATATAATAAACGAATTGTTTATTTGTTTACCTTTTGAATACAGTAACGTACGAGACGATTTTACCCATTCGTTTTGTATTGGAACAGTTACGAAGCAACATTTAGACTAAAATCTCACAATTGCTGAATGTATGCCGCTGACGATACACTCTAGTGGCTAAAATAGGAAAAAAATACTGCAAATGTATAAATCTTATTCAATATGGAAGAAAAAAAAATACATTTTACTAATTTTTGGAAAATATACTTATTTTTATTGAATTTTTATTTCCACTTAGCAAGTATATTAAAAAGTTATATATGAAATACTGTATATTTAAAACATCTTCAATTTACTGATCAAAAATGTTTGGGTCATACTCTTTATATTTGCCTTCATATAAATAGAGAAGAAATCCGAAAATGTTTATTTTCATCTTTTTATTATTAGGAAAGAAAATGTTTGGGTCATACTCTTTATATTTGCCTTCATATTTTGCTTCATATAAATAGAGAAGAAATCCGAAAATGTTTATTTTCATCTTTTTATTATTAGGAATTTATAAATTTCTTATTATGCTATCGTTTAAGTTATATCATGGTCTATAAATATATATTTATAGACCATGGTTATACATTATTTATTTAAGAATTCAATTGATAAAAGAATATACTGTACAGTGAACTTTCGATTTTACGAACTCGTACGGACCTTCAAAAAAGTTCGTAAATAGGAAAAATAGCATTAATTAACAATAGGGACTTTTTGAGACTAACTAAATAATTCGTAAAAACGTGTAATACGTAAATTGGAGGTTCGTAAAAACGAAAATCCACTGTATTTGTTCCTTTATTTGTTCATATAAATCATTTAAATAAATCATTTATTAACAAAACAAAAATAAGCAAAACGAAATTATTTCTCCTGACAATATTTCTATTTTTGATAAATAAACTGCAAAGATAAATATAAATTTTATTTCAGACATCCTCTGACCTGGCCTGTAGACACCGTCCTATCGAAGGATCAATTGAAGTATATACTAGGAGGATCGACCACCCCGACCTAGAAATCTAATATAAATTTTTAAGTATTCCGGACTCAATTCTGGGTTTTCTGCACGGAAAGCCGAAACGACACAAACAAGGTTACAATCGGGCCGACACAAGCAAGGTTAGGTTAGGTAGGTTAAGCCGCCATATTAACGAGGCGGCTTACCTACCTAACCAAACCTTGCTATATTTATCATGGGGGTCCGGACCCGGCCTGTCGATCCCCGTCCTCCACAATCCGGCTGACCCCTCCGCAGGGGTGGGCAGCCTGTGGAAGGGCTTGTTTCGCCCCGCCACATAGTATTCTACTTGAATGGAATGTGGCGTCATCTGTTGACAAAAAAAAACCTAACCTTGCTTGGATACTGTATCTGGCGGCGGTCACTTATAGAGCCCATCACAGGCTGGCCAGTACGTACAATGGGGTCAACCGAATGGTTGAAGGATGGGGTTCAACAGGCAGGGCCGGACTCCTCCTGAAAAACTGGAGGTGTGGGACACTGTTTGAACCGGATCCTCTACGGTAGTAAGCTACAGTTTTACCACGCGGCCATCCGGGCGACGACACAAGCAAGCATTCAGTTTACCAAATCATTTCATTCAATGCAAATGCAATTAAAATTCGATTATTGATATTTATTTTTTCTCAATTTTATACGGCTTTCCATATCTATAAAAATAGCGGAGGATTATTAAAGTCCCATCACAAATATGGTGGTAGTCGGCCGGATTGGCCTAGTGGAAACGCTTGGGCTTTCCACTCTGGAGGACCCGGGTTCGAGACTCGTGTCCCCCTTGGAAATATTTATCATAGGGTCTGGGCCCGGTCCGTCGATCCCTGTCCTCCAAAATCCGAATGACCCCTCTGCAGGAGTGGGCAGCTTGTGGAAGGGCTTATTTCGCCTCGCCAGATAGTATTCTTTCAGAATGTGGCGTCATCTGTTGACAAAAAAATATATGGTGGCCTATGATGGGCCGCCATATTCCTAATGGGCATTTTATCTTTGTACCTGAAGAATGGGTTCAATTTTTGTGCGGATTCCGGAATCGAACGAATCCTCCATCTGGAAAATGAATGCTTATCCGTGTATCTATCTGGTCGATTCGCGATTATTTGAATAAAAGCAGGAAGCGAAGAGAGTTGGTTGGACTGGATTGGCCGCGGATAGATCTTTGGCTTTCTTTTCAGGAGAACTCGATTTAATTCCGGGTTACGTCCCTTGTAAAATTTATTTGTTTATTTGTAAAATTTAGCCCCTCAACTATAAACAAGAAAAAATGAAGTCTGCAGGTTTGAGCTACATGGAATCACTTCATCTTTTGATCCAGAGAATATTAAATCGAATCTAAGTCCCCATTCCTTAAAAAATTTATGAGATTCGGGCACGACCAATCGATTTTCGTTTTCTTTATTTCTGTTGATCCTTCTACTTCTGTGAGCATCCTGTTATCTAAAATAGCTTAACCAGTTAGCAATTAGCAAACAATTGAGACATGATATTTAAAAAAATCCGATAAAGAAGGTAGGGTTGGCTTCTTTGGAGGAGTAACAGATATCGCACCACCTGTTTGGTTGTCACTTTCCACTCAGGTAGAATACTAAATGTCAGGGCGAAACAAGCCTTCTTCAGGTTGCCCATACTATGGAGAGGTCAGTTGAGGGATTGTGGAGGACGGGAATCATCTGACCGGGACCGGAATATATAATAAACATTTCCAAAAAGTGCAACTTGAGAATCGTACAAGTAGAATGAAAAACCAGTGTTTCTACGCGGCCAATCCGGCCAGATGAAAGAGGTAGCATGAACGATCCCACATTTACGATAAAAAAAATCCAATATAAGACTGCTCTTATTCCACAAATTTCAAACCGATACCGTTTTCAATTGCCTATATATATTTTGCTATTACTAATCAAAGTGTTATGCAATAGTATAGTTCAGCGCTTCTCAAACTTTTTTCATTCATGACCCCATTTTTCATTAAGACATTTTTCGCGACTCCAGGTATTAAATATGAAATAAAACATACAAGTATATAAATCATTTACACACATATTAAGATGAACACAATCAGGCAACTACATTGAAAATACATATGTTGTCAATTAAAATGAACACAATCAACCAACTACACTGAAAATTCATACGTTAAATATTGGGCGTTTGTGAAATTCAGCCAACTACACTGAAAATACATATGTTGTCGTACGTTAAATATTGGCCAACCAACCACACCGAAAATTCATATGTTGTCATACGTTAAATATTGGAGACAACTACACTGAAAATTCATAAGCTATCATACGT
Source organism: Olivierus martensii (assembly GCA_000484575.1). Classification (NCBI taxonomy): domain Eukaryota; kingdom Metazoa; phylum Arthropoda; class Arachnida; order Scorpiones; family Buthidae; genus Olivierus; species Olivierus martensii. Next base: position 79,879 of record AYEL01077138.1, read on the forward strand.
TAAATATTGGGCATTTGTGAAATTACATATAAACTGAAACTACACTGAAAATACATATGTTGTCATACGTTAAATATTGGGCGTTAGGCTACACGAAAATTCATATGTTGTCATACATTAAATATTTGGCGTTTGTGAAATTACATATAAACTGAAATTCAAGTGTTTGAATTTAATTTTTGCAAACCCCATTTTGGGCCGCGAAGCGAAATGGGTCACGACCCAAGTGAAATCCAGCATTTCGCTTCGCGACCCCAAATAGGGTCGCGACCCATAGTTTGAGTAGCATTTCGCTTTGCGACCTGGGATCACGACCCATAGTTTGAGAAGTGGGGGTCGCAACCCATAGTTTGAGAAGCACTGATTTATAGCAATTCATATTGCGACCCATAGTTTGAGAAGCGCTGATATAGTTGAAGAAAATGTTGACGATCATAGAATTTATGTATATTATCATTATGAACAATGAGGAGTAATATTGGGAGTAATGGAAACGTTTGTTGTAATAAAAACAAAAATATATACTATTATTGAAAATTCTCTTTGAATGTTTTGAAACATTGAAAATGTTTTTATGCATATTAAATATAGGGCTGGCTGGCCACGTGGTAACGCGTTGGCCTGCCACTTTCTTGCGGGCCATGCAGAAGGATCTGGGTTTAGCATTTCCTGAAAAATTTTTTCGGGATTTCGGGCCCGGTCCAATGATCCCCATCCTTCACCATTCTGGTCCCTCCTCCACGGGTGTGGATGCAGCACGTGGTTGGAACTGGCCCCGCCTCTTAGTAATATCACTGATTGGTCGGCCGGATTGGCCGCGTGGAAACACTTCGGCTTTCCACTCTGGAGGACCCACCCGGGTTCGATCTCGGGTCCCACCCCTTGAAAATATTTATCATGGGGGCGGGTTCGAATCCCGGGTCCCACCCCTTGAAAATATTTATCATGGGGTTGGGTTCGAATCTCGGGTCCCACCCCTTGAAAATATTTATCATGGGGTCGGGTTCGAGTCTCGGGTCCTACTCCTTTAAAATATTTATCATCGGGTCCGAGCCCGGTCCTTCGATTCCTGTCCTCCACAATCCGGCTGACCCCTCCGCAGAGGTGGGCAGCCTGTGGTAAGGCTTGTTTCGTCCTGTCAGTATTCTCCCTGAATGGAAAGTGGCGTCATCTGTTAACAAAAAAAACTCTTAAGTTTCTAATAATAAAGTGAAATAAAAAATGAACTTGGCGAAATCCATAACTGTTCATTTTATCAAAAAAGTTAATTTGAATTTATCGAAATTATTTTTATATAAGAAGTAATCTCAAGGTTTATTATGGATAAAATCAAAATTCCAAAACAATAAAAATATTTTAAGAAATTCATAAGGGTTATATTTTTATATAATTAATTATATAAAATACAATACACACGAGTATATACAGTACTGTGGAGTATTGTCTGTACGGTATTCTGTTTAGCTCTTGGTTTACACTCAAAGCGAGTATATAATATACACTTGTATATTTGTTTACACTTGTATATTTTCCTGTATAATTTAGTAGCGACCTCTATCTATTTTGGTTGCATTCGTTAATGGCGGGATTTAGCTTTACTTGAAAGATTACGTACTTGTTTTAAATTTGATAAAAAAAAAAGTAAACAATGGATAAGCTTATAGATGATAGAATGGAGTTGCTGAAGGATATAACAAAATTAAAAAATGTATTAGGTAATGACAATAACGATGATGAAGACGACGACGAAGAGGATGAAGATGAATATTGTTACATTGAAGAAGATTTGAGTGAAGAAGAATTCAAAAATGGTATTTTTAATATCAGTAGATTTAAACATTTAACAACTAATTAATCAAAAGATCCGCTAACTTGATTCAATAGACATATAATAATAAATTAACGAGATTCATAACAATGGAAATCATTCGCTCGAAGTTAATGAGTACCGACATGTAAATAAACATGCGATCGGCGATTCTGTTATATAAAGACTTAAAGTCGATTCTCGTTATTCACGGTAATTACGTTCTGTAAATTCTTCACGAATACTGAATCATTGTGCCTATGGGAAATATAGGGTTAGCTTTCTGCGAATTTTTTTCTCATTTTCATCCTTTGTGTTTTTTCTGTTTAAAGATATCTTATTTATTGTGTTTTATGGTACTTACAAATAATTACAGTATATTCAGTGTACAGTACTATATACAATATTACAATTACAATATTTAATTTTTTAAAACACTTAAGTAGTAAATAAAATCTTATTTTGATGGGTAGTTGCTTGATGTGGTAGTTGACACATTGTCTTCCTGAACTGGGTCGAAAAATTGCATCAGCCTTGTCTGTATTGCTTTTTTGCCTCAAGTCTTCTAAAATCTTGGCATAAGAAGCAAAAGTGCAGGAAGTGTGGCTGGATTGCCAAGTGGTAATGCTGTTGGCATGCCACACGAGTGGATCCAGGTTTGCGTCCCAGGTCTGGTATCTCCCAAAAAAATTTTTGGTGTGCTGGGCCTGGCCCAGTGATCCCTGTCCTTCACCATCTGGCCTTCCTCCACTGGTTTGATGTGCAGGAAGTGTGGCTGGATTGCCAAGTGGTAATGCTGTTGGCGTGCCACACGGGTGGATCCGGGTTTGCGTCCCAGGTCTGGTATCTCCCAAAAAAATTTTTGGGGTGCTGGGCCTGGCCCAGTGATCCCTGTCCTTCACCATCTGGCCTTCCTCCACTGGTTTGGGTGCAGCCCGTGGTTGGAACTGACCCCACCCCTTAGTAATCTCACTGACTGGAAAGGGGCGTAAAATATCAAAATAAAAAAAATGCGCAGGAAGTTAGGTATGTAAATTTGAAGCTGCATTTAAGCATAGGGTCACATTCTTCTGTTAGACTTGCAGACGATATGAACAGGCTTTTGGCTTATCTGTGGTCTGTGAAGTGAGCAAGGATAAGTAATGACACTTTTCCAGCAGAACGACACAGAGACTTCGTTTGGTAACAAACAACTTCCTTTATTAGAGAGAGAGAAAGAGAAAGGTTACATTGGTAACAGTATTTTCACTGCTTGGTTGGAGTCCACGAATAAACGCTGCAGAAATCAATTTTGTGATTACAAATAAATTTTTGAGAATAGTTGAATACGTGAATGCAAAATCCATGAATAATTAGAATCAACTGTAAATGAAAAGATATATAATATATGTCACTGACACAATTTGGAATCAGGCATTAAAATCAAGATAAACAAGATATGTTTAAATGCATCTTGATATGCCTAATATTGGTTAGACATATCTATAGAAGGGGATGGCAAAATTTTTAGGCTCTTATTTATATGTTGCTCCCACATTTTTTTAATATAGAATTAAGAAATATCATTCTGTTATGAATGTGATATTTCTTCACTTTATACCAGGGTGTCTCAAACTTTTCCACTTGGCAACCTCTTTTATCTGAGCAAATATTTTCGTGATCATAGGTATAGAGATATATAAACTAGGAATACGAATTAAAACATTTTCTGATAATAAATCATAAAGAAAATTTGTTCAAAACCAGTTCTTTAGTATACATATGAATATAATTTTACCATGTATTAGAGACAAAGCCAAGTATTCATACTAATAAGCTGGGTATGCTTGTTTATTTTTTACATAAAGACTTAAATCTTGGATGAATATTTGATACTGTAGGACATAGAGCTTCAACGTTTTGCAGAGTTGATTTTTTAATTTTATAAATGTTAATGCTGAAAATGCTGTTTCACATAAATACATAGCACAAAATGTTAAAAGTATGTTTACGGTTATTTCAGAAAGTATTGGAAATTTGGTCCTAATCCCCAGCCAAAATTCATTTAAAGATTTTTTTGGAAAACTTAAGTTTTAAGCCTGTGTCACTCAATAACTCGGCAAATTTTTCTTGAATGCTTAATGGTAAATGATTGGCAATCATTTCAGTTGAATATGGTTTATGAACCCAATTTTCTTTTTCACTATCGTAAAATCTTATAGCCTACTATACATGTAGTTTTGTCCAACTGGTTTTGAATAAATTTTTGGTCGTCGCACATCCAGAAATTTTTTAATTTTGCTAAAATTTCTGCGACCCACACTTTAAGGTGCTATGACATATGAAAGTTATTGCAGTTTCCAATCATTCTCTGAATTTGCTGCTATTTCCTGTTTTATTTGTTCTAAAATGGACGTAGAAAGCAGATTCAGTGTAGCAATTATGTTTTACTGATCAGCAGTTTTTTGCTTTATAGCAGTGGTTCTCAACCTATGGTATACATACCACTAATGGTATGCAATGGACTTACAGGTGATATGCAAAAGATAAACTATTTTTGAAAAATTACATTTAAATAATTTATTCAAATAATATAATACTGGTATTAAAAAAAGAATTAAGACTATATCTCCATTATATTGATTACTGCTTTTGTCAGCTCTTTGTCATAGATAAAATGCCCATGCTTATTGCACTCTAGGTCATATGCATCGATGTGCAATTGCCAGAGCAATGGTTTTTATGCTGTCCTTATAGATTAGTTTGGAGTTGCCTATAGTGGGAACTAGTATGAGTGCTCAGTCCTTGGCATGCAATATTAAATTACAATTCAAGAACATTGTTTTTGTTCTTCATATAACCAGATAAAGTGCTACAATTGCAATTTTTCAACATATGCAATTGCAGCTAGGTCTTACCTCAGAAATGTTAAATTATTAATTTGTGACTTATTTGCGAATTATTATGGTAATTATGTTTTGGTTACAAAAAACTAAAAGAAATATTTTTTATTTGCTTACCTATTTTTTATTTTGATGCCAAAATTTTTTATAAATAGTGGTGATATGGAGAAATTTTAATATTTTTTGGTTTTTCTGTACACAGAACCCAAAAGATTGAGAATCGTTGTTTTGTAGCATTTAAATATATTTTAAAAGATATGTGAAGATTTTGTCTGTGCAATGTACTGTCTGTTTCTAATTTTATTATTGTGTAGTATAAGCAGTAATTATTGAAGGCAAAAGGAGCGGCTGCCCCGGATCTCAATTTATAACTCAATATGTTAGAAAAAATATATTAATATATTTTTATACTGTTACTGTTGAGCCTCAGTATTTGTCAAAATTTGAAGTTCTCTATCAATGTTTTCACTTTTCTTGTACACTTACCACTATATATTTGTCAATTTTATCTTTTTTTTTTTTTTTTGAAGGGCCTCAGAAATATCAGTTGCCCAAGGTCTTGCATTTTCTCTGAAAATCCCTGAATATAAGTGTGGAATTCCGGACGAACGGAAAAGCGGAATTGACAGACAAATGGCCTAAAATCCTGGTCCACGTTAAATGCGCGGGCAAGGACGACGAATGAGGCTGGCGACTCGATGAAATGAGGCGGAGAATAACATTGAATAAATCTCTCCAGATTTGTGTCGGGAAATGAGATTGTAATTTTAATTCTCT
>AYEL01077142.1:0-31702 GCA_000484575.1 Olivierus martensii
AGAGAAAATTCTGTACTATACTGTATGTATACGATAGCAAAGCTAAATAATAGTACAGTAATGTTAAACAGTTAACGGCAAAAAGCCCATCTTTCTGATGTTTCACCCCTTCAAAGCCGTGACTGTTCTTGGACTGCTGCTCGTCCGGTTTTACTAACCAAAAATTAACAGTAATTTGTTAATTGACATCGTAAAAGGAGACAAAGCTTTGTTAGTAAGACTGGTCTATGCTTACAACTCGCATTAATCGAATATTTGCTCGCACTAACTGAAAAATGGTATCAATTTTATGAGTCACACTAATCGAAATCGCATTATTCGAACTCACACTAATCGAGGCCTACCTGTAGTTTTAAATCAAGGCTATAGTGCCACGATCTGTTGAGTTAATAATTAATTAATTTTTTAATTTGAACTAAGGTGATGCTGTTTAATAATTAATAATTAGACTATAATTTTTAAATTAATTTTCCCAAAAAATTCTGCAAAAAGTACTGGAATCGAATCAAGATTTTTGGAATAGCACCCCAATGCCTTACCAGTTAGATTATGGTAGCATTTGGCAAAATTCTACTTTGGAAAGCTTATGTAATGCTATGGAGACATATCTATTACTATGGAGACTTATTGGACAAGACTGATATTATTGCTCTCAGCTGGGTCATCTACATAGTCATGACCAGTGCTCGAAATAATTTCAAAAATCCAGTCGTCAGAAAAAATTCTGATCACCAATCCCTACTCCTTCCCCCTCCCCAAAAAACACTTGCATAAATTCACCAGCAAATCGTTTTTCACCACACGATCGGGAGAAGTATCACGTGGTATGCGAATTGTGCTTTTCACAATGATCACGTCACATATACAATCAAACATTATTTTCAGGAAGCGAAATAAACACCCATCATTTCAATAAACAGCTACTAGACCATTCACTAAAATATTTCAGAAGTTCACAAAATTCTCCAAAACCACACGTAATCAGCACGAAACAATCTTTTTTTCAAAAAACAAACAAAAAACAGCAAACAATCTTTTTTTCTTCTTCCTTTATATTTTCGAAAATTCTTGAAATCGACTGAAGCACAAACATAGCAATTAAACTACTATAGTTTATTTAGAAAGCGTTTTCAGCTATTCGATAAATTTCCGAAAATTATCTGCATTAACAAGTGACAATCAAAATTCACCTTGCAAATCTCGCTGGGGTACGACAGTATTAAAAATCCCAGTGGAATTTTGTTCCCTCTTTATCTTACCCCAATAATTAAATATTCCCGAGTTCATTGGTGAAGGTCCCATGAGGGGCAAAAGCCCCGTTCTCAAGTTATGGGGTTCCAAAGTTGGAGCTTGAAAGTCATGTTTCCTTATATTCTGCAAAACTTTTATAGATAATCGGATATTTTAAATGATTTTAGATGTATCTTATTATTCCGAATCGAATGTAATCAATTTAAATACACTATGATTTACCTGTACAAAGTTATGTAATTTTTTTCGCTTACAGCGATATATCCGTTCCAAAGCTCAGTAGAATTTTCAAATATTTAATTTTTGGTAGAAATTTATATTACTGCCATCTTAATAAAAATAGCATCGATCAAAAGTTCATGATTAGTATAGAAAACTTTACCAAAGAACCATACTCTACCAGTAACAGTTATGTAGTTATAGCAGTTCAAAGTTTTTTACTTTTCGTGACGTCACTTCCAACAAAGGCGGCTGCTCTCCCAAGCGCGTTTCCTAGCAATGGACTACAGAATTTTTCTCGTCAGAGCCGGACTATACAGAAAAATCATGAAAAATAAATTGTGGGAAATATTAAAAGCACATTTCCAATGTTATCTCATTACATTCGCCAGCAGCAATTTCTTAGTCGCCAATGGCGAGCTGGCAACCATTATTTTGAGCCCTGGTCATGACGATAAAAAGGGATGAGGCACTTTTATAGTTTTGTGCCAGCCAGTTGTTTTAAAGGAAATCTCAGCCAAGCCTACTTTACTGTGCTGCATGTGGTATTGGATGTAGTCTGTCAACAAAGCAAACAAAGCATCTGCAAGCCAATTAAAGTAAAAAAAAAAATGTTATAGCTGTTTACATGTACACAAGAGTGGACAATTTTCATATATATTGTGTTTTTGGGTATAAATTTGAAAATTTATAAAAAATTAAAAATTATTGAAATGAAGGAAAAACATATCAATAAATATATTTTATTAAAAAAATGACAATATTTTAATATTGTCATTTTTTTTAATAAAATATTTATGTTATTATGTTGTTTTATGTTATTTTTCGATTAGTTATACAACATAATTAATGAAAATTTGCATAATACTTCGATAATTTTTTAAAATATAATCAGATTTTTTCATTCATAGCTTATTTTCTTCATAAGGCTTTGCTAGTATCAAAAAATAATAAATATTTCATTGGATGGCTAAGATTTCATACAAAAAAATTGTTTTTTCTCCAATCTCATATAATGAATAAAAAGTTTGAAAGAAATAAAATTTGAAAAAAAATTTTACATTGTTAGAATTGAGTATAAAAAATGTATATGAATTATAAAAATTTCAATAAAAATTAAGAAAGATTTCAGAATTTTAATTTTTGCATATTACCGTATATACTCGAATATAAGCCGATCCGTGTATAAGCCTACCCCCTGACTTTAGCACTTAAAATTCAGCTAAAGTTTGAAACTGATAAATTATGTAATTTTTTATTTTTAGTTATCGATATAGTAATGCCATTTGCCAAAATAAATATTTCATTGAAACTTTAAATATATACATATAAAATAAATTTTAAAATACAAACACAATATATAATTTAAAAGGTAAAATTTTACGTTACCCGCAGCGATCGAGTGCGTTGCACCGCCGACTGCAACCTGTGTTTGTATAAGTGCATCAGATAGGCGACGCTGCACCGCCCGATGCACCGCAATGTGCTGGATTGCATCAGGTAAAGTAAAATTTTACTTTACCCGATGTGGATCATTCGAAACTTCTTTAATCTGTTTGCGGTTAACTTGTGGTGCGTTGGGAGGTGGTCTACTTTTACTCATACGCTTCTTATTAAATTCTGCAATAAATGACCATCTGCTACGTTCCGCCTCTAATTCACTTAGTGGTTGGATGACCTTCTCTAAAGCTGGGATGTCCTGGAGAATACTGGATTGTTCGAAGATTGCACAGGCTGGGCCAATTTGCAAGACTTCTTTAACAAAAGGTGGGATATAGATGTCATCAATAACTGTCATGACATCTTCTAGGGGAAGAGCTTGCTTAGCAGTAGGACGAAGTTGGTTCTTGAAGATCCATTTTAGCTTACAAACATGTTTCTTTCTAAGGCATGTTTTATAGTGATGGGCTACGTCATCAATAATATCCAGCCGTCGTATAATGTATGGATCTCCTGTGGAACAAATTCTTGTTCTAAGATTCATGGAGATGTTTTTAAATTTATAAAATCTTCTTTTAGCATCTGCTATCGCTGCTTTAAGGCAGATTCTTTGGGTGTTTCTGAGTACTTTTATAGAGTTAATCGGAAGGGTGATCCTATAAATGGACATCGGCAGAACCAGATTAAGCTTGCATTCCTTGAGAAAAATATAGGATTCTTCTGCTCTGATCTTTTTGTTTAAGGTCTTCCTGTACGTTCTAAGGTCAACCATTTTTATACTGTTGGCTCAACAGTCCAAATCTAAAATTCTTCTAAAACATAAAACTGCTTACTATCAATTTAAACAAAATTCTATCACAGTCAGCATTACTAGCAGTATATAAGGAAAAAAGCTTTTATTTACAAAACTGTAAAAATGTTTTCAGCATTTCTTAATACCATCTTCAGTTACAAATATACTTATTCTAAATTGGAACAGTTTTTAAAAAACAGAAGATTTTTTAGAACGTAACAGTAAAATTTGAAAAACAAGCTAAACAAAGAATGTATATTAACAGTACCAATATTATAAATGAATATTATACATATAATATAAGAAAACAAATCATTAATGAATAGTAAGAGATAAAAAATAAAAATAATGAGAAACACAAAGTCCAAAATTTATTCGTGGGTTAGGCAACACCGCCGAACAATAGTGAGAGTCTGATAGCTATAGTCATTAGCATTGTAACCTTCCGATGTTTACCTTAATTCGTAAATCTTCTTTGTAATGACGTCATCATCTAATCTAACTAATTTTACCACTGAAGTGATATGTGAAAATAAGAATGATCCGTGTCGGTGTTTTGTTCGATATATAAATTAAACTGTAAAGATGATGACATGAATGAATTACTCTAAGCTCAGATCGGAAGAGCGGTTCAGTTCTGTAAGCTCATAACTTTGAACTTGTTACGTATAAGTATGTAAATGAAGCAACACGGGACTGTAGTCACTCTGATATAAAAAGCCGACGAACTCAACAAAAAGACGAGGTGTTGTTTGATAGAGTATAAAAGAAAGATCGGAAGAGCGGTTCAGCAGGAATGCCGAGACTCGACGCACTCAACAAGCCAATTGAGGTGTTGAATCCAGACGTAAAATTGGCGAGTGACATTTGAGTTCTTGTAAAGATCGACGATTGTTTGAAGTTTGTATCGGAAGTGGAGATAGTAGAATTTAGTAGTATTTAAGGTTTGTTTCTGGTGGATTTTTGGATATCTGAATTGGATTGTTGCTTTATTATAGTTTCAATAAAGCATTTATTAACACTTTTTTGAAAGTGTTTTTGAGTCTAATATATTTATATTTTCTTATTATCTAACTTTGTTGAGTCTAATAAATTTATATTTTTTTGTCATTTAACTTGTTTGAAGGAGTCTAATAAATTTCATATTTTTATTATCTAACTTTTTTTGAGAATTTCTTCAATTTATTAGTGTAAGATCTAACATCGTTTGTTCGTTTTACTTCTAACACTTAATCGGCACTTTTAGTTATAAGTTCCGATCTCCGATTTTGTTTCGTCAATTAGACATTACATTGTGTTAGACTGTTTTGTAATTAATTATAATTAAGTTAGAACTTAGAAAAAGACCTGAGCTCAGGCCGAACTCTGGAATTTGCAGCGTCGTTAGCCGTTAGGGTTAATTAGAATTAGTATTATTGATATTTGTTCAAATTTGCAGAGTTGCTGGCCGTTAGGTTTAGCAGATAATTAGATAGTATTGGCATTCGTTCTAATCTGCGACTTTGCAAAATAAATATATTTTTCACTCAAAAATGAATCCTAAGTAAGATTCTCGATCAAATGTCGAATTTTTGCATCGCGTCGTATCGGGCAGTGCAGCGTCGTCTATTTGATTACAGTATATAGACGCAGATTGGAGTCGGCAGCGCGACGTGCTCGATCGCTTCGGGGAAAAATAAAATTTTATCTGGTATTGTATTAAATGAATTATTGCAAAATTTCCTTTCTGGTCTTCAGGAGAAGTTCAATAACCTATATTACTTCAATGATTTTGCTTATAACTTTAATTTCTCCAGCCAAAAAAAAGTTGATTTTTTTGATCTGTGTATAAGCAGACCCCACTTCAGAAAATTTTTTTTGAGAAAAGAACCTCGGCTTATACACGAGTATATACGGTAATTAGGCTTATTTTGAAAAAAATTGCAGATTTTATCAAATTAAATCAGATGCAACTGTATAAAAAATTAAATTTTACCTTATATAATTTACATTGAATGTTAAAATTCATTTAATTTGTTTAGAAGTTTAATTAATAGAATATAAAGAGAAATAAAATCACACTTTCAGTAATATTATACTGACTGAAGGAATTACTGAATCTTCTTTATCACTTTTCAGATATATAAATAAACAAACAAACACACACACACACACACACCTACACACACACATACAAAGTAGTCCTTGACTTATGATGGAGTTCAACTGAAATCCTGAGGTTGTAAGTCGAAGTGGTAGGAAGTCTGAAAATGCACAAAATTTATGACTACCCACTATCAATATTTATTATTATACTCCACTTCATCTAAATAAACACAATAATACAAGTAATCCTCAACTTACAACCACTCAAACTTATGAGAGCAATGTCATTAATAAATTCTGTGATTGGTCAGTACAATTGACAAAGGATCAGAGTCTCTGACCAATGATCTGATTATGAAGAGGTTAACTCTGACCTATCCTGTCTGTTATTTTATTATGCTCTTTTTATTATTTATTGTTATATTCAATATTATACTTTGGCATTATGTTCTTTTGTTCTGTTCAACTGAAGATGGTATTTAATGTATTGAAAACGTTTTGTTTTTATTAAATTCTGTTTTATTTATACTTAACTGCTATTTGTGCTATTAAATGTTTGAACTTTTGCTGATTGGAAATAAGCAGTTCCTTAGTATATTTAAATTTGTTATTATATTTTTGTTTAAGAATTAACTTACTTCCATGTTCTCCATCGTAGTATTCAGCAATTACATATTTACAGAACAGACATGCATCTTCGGAGGGAGCTTTCTCTGTTTGTACCGTCATCTCATCTACATAATTTTACCACTGATCCGATATGGGAAAATAAGAATGATCTTTTATCAATGTTTTGTTCAGTTTATAATTAATTGTAACAGAGAATGATATGAATTGATTACTCTGTAAACTAATAAATTTAAACTTGTTGCACAAATTTATGTAAATGAAGCAACACAGGACAGTAAGTCACTCTGTAAAAAAAGCTTACATAGCCAACGACACAAGGAGGTGTTATACTGACGTAGGGTTGGCTAAGTGACATTTGAATTCTTGTAAAGATCAACAATTGCTTGGAGTTTGTATCGGTGGTGGAGGTATTAAAATTTAAGTAAGATTTAAGGTTATTTATTGTGAATAATTGGATTTTTGGATATTTGAATGTTGATTAAATAAGTTTTGTTGGTTATTTGAATCTGCTTTATTATTGTTCAAATAAAGCTTTGTTTACATTTTTGTAGGTGTTTTTGGAGTCTACTAAATATATATTTTTGTTATTTAAACTTTAAGAATTTATTCAATTTACTATTATAAGTTTCTAACATCATTTTGTTGTTTAGATCTAACACTTGTTGGATACTTCTAGTTGTAAGTTTCCAGTTGTTTGTTTTGCTAGTTAGACGTCAAGTTTTGATTTAGATTGTTTTGGATTTAATTATATTTACTTTAAAAAGTAGTAAAAGATCTGAGCTCAGGACAAACTCTGGATTTGCAGAGTCTTTAGAACCGTTAGGTTAATTATAATTATCTATTACTGGTATTCGTTAGAATATGCAACTTTGCATGATATATAAAAACATCCTTTTTATATTTTTATATTTTTGTGTTTGTTAAGTTTATTACAATAAAATGGAGTGTAATAATAAATATTGGTAATGGACAATCCAAAAATTTTGAGCATTTCCAACTTATGACAGCAGGATTCAAAGTGAATCACATCATATACAAAAGGCTATTACCTTTGTATGCTACTTGTACTACTTTTATGTGTACAAGAAACATACAAAAATGATGTTTTCCATATATCAGATCACTGCCCATGGATTTGAACATATATGAACTGCATTGATCATTCACAGAATTTACTGATTATATTATGATTATAAGTATGGGTAATCCATAAACCAAGGACTACTTGTATATGCGAACGTGCATTGGCAATTTTCTATTTTTCTCTGATACTATATTAGAATTAGGAAATTCTATGATTGGTTGGTTTAGTTATGTTGCCAAATTTTAAAAGAATTTCTTCATATATGATAGTGATAACCTCAGAACTCACCATGGGTAGACTAGTACTCAGAATTCAGTGAACTAAGCTCAAATCCATCCTGAAAAGCAATCCTTGTAAGCATGTTGATGATCAGGGTTCAGTTGTGAACCCTGATCATCAGCATGCTTACAAGTGAACCTAGTTGTGAATAAAAATAGTTGTAAGCAGGGCTCAAAATAACGGTCGCCAGCTCTCTATCAGTGACTAAGAAATTGCAGCCGGCGAGTGTGATGAGATAACATTGGAAATGCTTGATTAATATTTCTCACAATTTATTTTTCATGATTTTTCTGTATAGTCTGGCTCTGACGAGAAAAATTCTGTAGTGCCTGTTGTTCACGAAAGAGGGAGCCACTTTAAACCATTCGTTTTAGGTAAATGGTAATAGCTGATAAGATGAAAAATTGGTGAAAATAAAGATTGTCTCTTTTGGTGATTAACCAATCATATAGCTCAACCAGTTCGGAATTAAAAATCCCAGCAGAATTTCGACATCTCTTTATCTTACCCTTGGTGAAGGTCCCATGAGAGGCAAAAGCCCTGTTCTCAAGTTATGGGGCTCGAAATCACATTTTCTTATGATTTTCTACCAAACTTTTATAGATAATCGGATACTTCAAACGATTTCAGATGTATCTTATTATTCCAAATCAAATGCAATCAATTTAAATAAGCTACAACTTATCTTTACAAAGTTACGTAATTCTTTTCCATTACGACGATATATCCATTCCGAAGCTTGGTAGAATTCTCAAATATTTAAATTTTTTATTTTGTATGTAAAACATCCTATTAATTATATTACATTCATAAATTTAAAGAAATTTATAACTGCTTACTATAAGTCTCACTAAAAACACATAAAACCAAAGCACTACGAGCAGTGAACTAAAATATTAACGTTTATTATACAATGGTAAAAACGCTTTCGGTATACCACAATACCATTCTCAGTTATGCATACATTAGAACAGTTTTTTTAAAAAGATTCTAGAACAAAAAATAACAGTTGTCATTCTTATATTCTGGCCGGAAAGAATCACAGAAAACAAAAACCTAAAAGGTTGAAAGGTTTCAAAAACATTAGAAAAACATTAATAAATTTAATAAAAATAATAATACTATAATGTAAAAATAAAATAAATTAAATAAGGAAGAGGTTCTTCATCTGTTAAAGGTTAAGATACAAAATAATAGTCCATCTTGTTACAACTAAAAATAAGTGGACAAAATAGAAAAAGGTTCCTTAGCTTAGAAGGGGTGGTTATTGTATCTATTAATCGTATATTTCCATGCCTTCGATGTATTGTCCACTAGCTGTAAATTAACCACAATTTCGTTTTCTTTTGCTTTTAAGATTTCAATTTTTTCTGTGATAAATAAATCTTTGATCTTGTACCTTCTTAAAAGATTTTGGCTTCGTTCCACAAGATGTTAACATTTTTCTCATAGGCTCTTTGGGCCAATGCTATTGTTAGATTTCCTTTACGCACATTATCTTTATGTTCTTCTATTCGATCTGCAAAGTTTCTTTTTGTAGTTCCTATGTATACTTCTTGGCAATTATCTTGAATATTATCGATTGGTACTCTGTAGATTCCAGAGTCTAATCTTGGGTTTCTTTTCTCTTTGTCATTCCTTAGAAGGTTAAAGATTGTAGGGGCCTTTTGTAAGTGCATTTAGTACCAGCTTTCCTTAAGGCTTGGTTTATGGTCTTATATTTGTGTACCCTATATGGCAAGGAGATCCTAGTTGTCTCGTTAGTTGGGGTGCGTAAAGGTGAACAGTGTGGGGAAACATTAGAGGTATACTGTTCAGTTTCAAACTTACATTTCTGTTCTTGAAAAATTTTACACATAAAGGCAAAGCTATAACCATGTTTTTCTAATGTTTTTGAAACCTTTCAACCTTTTAGGTTTTTGTTTTCTGTGATTTTTTCCAGCCAGAATATAAGAATGACAACAGTTATTTTTGTTCTAGAATCTTTTTAAAAAAACTGTTCTAATGTATGCATAACACTTAAGATACTAGTTCAGAGTCAATACAGCACTATCAGCAAGTATTAAAGCATTTTATTACTGCAAAACGTTTTCGGACCCGTCACCGGTCCCTCATCAGTACAACATTTTACAATAGAACATATTTAAAAGTTTCTCCATTGAGAAACTTTTAAATATGTTCTATTGTAAAATGTTGTACTGATGAGGGACCGGTGACGGGTCCGAAAACGTTTTGCAGTAATAAAACGCTTTAATACTTGCTGATAGTGCTGTATTGACTTTGAACTAGTATCTTAAGTGGTATATTATAAGCAAGTGGTTTTTTCTTCTATAAGTATGCATAACTGAGGATGGTATCATAGTATACTGAAAGCGTTTTTACCACTGTATAATAAACGTTAATAGTTTAATTCACTGCTCGTAGTGCTTTGGTGTTATGTGTTTTTAGCGAGACTTATAGTAAGCAGTTTTAAAATTTTTTTAATTTATGATTTAGATTGTTGAGCTAACAGTACGCAATGGAAGAACTTAAGAACTACAAACAAACTATGAATAAATTAGTCAAAGCTGAAGAATCTTGGACTTTTCTTAGAGAGTGTAAGATTAACTTCATATTGCCTAGGTCTATTTTTAGAATCAATCTACCAGTCCAATCTAAGAAAGTTACCCAAAACACCAAAATGATTTGTCTTAGAGCTACGATTTCTGAAGCTAAAAGGAGGTTTTACAATCTACGTAACCAATCATTATTACTTAAAGAACAGATTTGCTCCACTAATGACCATAACATCCTTTGATGCCTAGATACTATTGAACTTTGGACATGCAACCTTAAAACGCACCTCCGACAAAAACATATTAAGAAGCTCCAATGGATTTTCCACAAACAACTTCGTCCCAAAGCCAAACACTCCCTCCCACTTGATGACATCTTGACTGTTTTAGATGATATCGACATCCCAGATTTTGTTAAAGATGTAATCAAAGTTGGCCCGGCATATGCAATTCTAGAACATAACAGAATTGTACAAAACATCCCAGCTTTGAGAAAGTTATACAATCTCTATACGATTTAGAAACTGAACATAGCCAATGGCGTTTATTGCCGAACATAATAAGAAACATCTACACAGAAATAAACCCTTTACGACAGAACCATGCCCAAGTTATAATAATGTTAACCGTGCTGTAAGATGGCTATAAAGACCTGATATTACTCTAACCCGTGAAAATAAGATCCAAAAAACTGGTGATACTAAAGAATGATACCTATGAAAGGTTTATATGACAATTCATTGTTGACTCTAAAGCTGAAATGCTAACTAAAGACCCTACATTAAAACTAGAAACTGCTGTCAACAAACTTATTAAAAAACCCATGTTCCCATCCTTTTTAGATAAAAAGAGGGTCTCTAACCCAGCCTGCCCCGAATCTTTACGTATATTAAGACCCATAAAGACCCAATCTCGGCACAACCCATTGTTGAAAAATTTCGCTCCCCCACCTACTATTTAGAAAACAGCCTTGCTAAATGGTACCTTTTGAAGCTTGAAGATTATCCTTTTACTACTAACTGCTCCCAAGATTTTTTAAAACGTCTATGATCTGTTAATACTAGTGGCATAGAGATTATGTCTGTCCTTGACTTCGAGTCCTTATACCCCACATTAAATGTTAATGCTACTTGCTTCTTTTTTACAGGTTCCTCCTTAGATTTACAACAGAAAATGAACGTGACTCCAATCTCCTTAGAGATTTAGCATATCTTATATGCCATGAATCATATTTTGAATTCAGAGGACTATTTTACCATCAAACTGAAGGGGTCCTAGCCGAGATTGTTATTAGAGAAACAGAAAGCCAGATTGACCATATTTTTAAAACTGAAACGTTATTATACACTCATTACACAGATGATATCTTTATACTTTGGAGGAACCAAAGCTTTAGTGCTAAGCTACTAGAACATTTTGCAAAGCCTCAATATAGCCTCAAACTTAAACTAAATGCTGAAGATGATAAATCCGTAGACTTTTTAGATATTAGAATACTGGCTAACTATGGGCATATGAATACCACTGTGTTTATCAAACCTACATGCACACCTATCATAATACCTTGTTGATCGAACGACCCATGGACATATAAGAAATCTGCTTTCCACGCATTCTTTCATAGGGCCCTAACCCATTGCAGTAATGCCATACTTTTAAACACTGAATTTAAAAGGATTTACCAATGTGGGGCAAAACATGGTTATAGCTTTGCCTTTATGTGTAAAATTTTTCAAGAACAGAAATGTAAGTAATAAATTTCTTTAAATTTATGAATGTAATATAATTAATAGGATGTTTTACATACAAAATAAAAAATTTAAATATTTGAGAATTCTACCAAGCTTCGGAATGGATATATTGTCATAATGGAAAAGAATTACGTAACTTTGTAAAGATAAGTTGTAGCTTATTTAAATTGATTGCATTTGATTTGTAATTTTATATTTGTTGATGTTTTTTTCTCAATTTCAATAGTTTTTAATTTAATATTTTAAAAATTTTTGAATTTATATCAGACAACCTAATTTAAACAAATAAAAATCAAAAATCATCTCCTCTCATAGCTATAATAAGTGAATCCTAAATCATATCTCTCTGATAAGTGAATCCTAAATCATTCCTAATATCACTTTCCAGAAAGTAATAGGCATGGCAGGAAAAGTGCAGGAAAGAATTGGTGGCAATAGAACATAACAGTGCCACACCTCTTTTAATGGCAGATTTTTGTTTAAATTAGTATTTTCTCATTTGTTTTGATAAAAATACAATGAAAATGAAATAAAAAATCAATCTTCATAATTGATTTTTTAATTCATTTTCAGATTTAGAGTTTAAATATATATTTGTAACACTATAATCTTTGTAGTCCATAATATTTAAAAGTTCATGTTATTTATTTATATTATATATTGTTTGTTGATCTTAAATATCATATTATTTGTAGAATATCAATGCATGTGGCATTGTATCTCTTTCAATCAGGAACAATATCAAAAATAACATTGCATAGATGCAATCACCATAGTACATCCAATCCAAGGAGTTTTGATGTTGATATTTTGTTAAAAACTTATTTTTCAGACTCAAGCAAAATTCAGATTATGTAAAAAACTTCAGTTCCATTTATTTGCATAAAGCAAGAAATATGTATACTATTAATATATCAAGACACTTGTTTGAAAGAGAGTTATGCTGAATATTTTAAGAAACATCTTTGCTATTAATATTGTTTTAAAATAACAAAATATTTGCATAAAAAAGTGTTAGTATGCAAAATGAAAGATCCAATTATTTTATAGAGCATGGTATATTTGTTACATCATCTTGTTTCTTCTATTATATTTAAATATTGATTTTTACACTTTTTCCTATATTCATTTGTGCATACAATTGAGTATGTGCAAATAAAGAGTTGTAAATGAGGAATCAGCCTTAGCTGAGCCAAGTCCTTAACTTACTATTGAACTGAGTGTATTCCACTGGATTTCTCACTTATCACTGATCATTATTGGGTTGGTCCTGTTAGTTAGTCCAATGATGGACTGTGACAAATCAGTAAATAGACATATATACTATGCTTTATGAGGTTGGATCACTTCATTTCTCATATCACTGTTTGTATTCAAACCAGATTCAAACAAATTTACACATCACACAATAAAACAGAATATATATAAAAATATAATAATAGTTTTTAATAATTAATGCTTTTAGTTAGAAATGCCAAACTTGAAAGAGAATAAAATATAAATCTCATTATAATACATATCAGACAGATTATTTGGATTAATATTTGATTAATGTCTTATTGTAATATAGTAGATCCTGATTTAAATGATTAAGTCATTTGAAAAATCTTTACATAAAGCGAAAATTATGTAAGTCCAACAATGCTTAAACATGATATACATGAATGGGTGCAGTAGCAAAAAGAATGGCCAAATGAAATTTATAAGAATACTTTATGCCTAGATAAGAAAATTTAAGCCATAAGTGATATTTTTGCAAAAAAATATATTGTTTAATAAATTTTTCATTCATATTTTATATAAATTTAACAAAAATCAAGATTTATGCATCTGCATATCTCTGAAACTGCACAAATCAGGAACCTACTATATTTATATCCAAAAATATGGGCATTTTTAACTGTTAAAGAATATTTTTACTAGCAAGAAAGGATATTCAATTAATTAAAATATTTCAATAAAGTCTGGAATAATAATTACAAGTGTACATCAAGTAATATTTATTGAATTAAAAATTAATTAAAAATAGATCAAGACAATATACTATATATATAAAATTATTTAAAATTATGAAATATAAATCAAAAAAAATTAAATACAATTTAAATTAAAAACTTATCACCTTGATGAATTAAAATTAATTGTCTTCACAATTTATGCCATATTTATCAGTCAAGCTAACTTTGACATTTTTCATCATGAATAGTTTGGTGATTTCTATTTAAATAGCCTTTTTCAAACTTAATCTTTAATTTTTGATAGCTATTTTTATAGTTATTATTAGGATCAAGAATAAAATTCAATATGGTAGTTCATTTAAAAACATTTCATATGTGGAGTGATATTCCTGAATCCATTTGGTTGGAGTTCAGGCAAACTGGATCCCATTTTGAAAAACATTTCTAGAATGGAGAACTAGGAAATGCAGTCCCCATGAGATTGATAGCCAAAGACTGTAGGTACAAAATTCTTAATACAAAATAAAAACTAATGCAAAAATTGTGAAAATTCATTTGCAGAGAATTTACTTTCTTTTCACAAAATATAACTAAAAATTAAAAAATTTAACTGCTCTCTTCGGTGTTTAAATAACTATTAAACAAATTTCTAAAACACACAAGCATTCCAGTATTTTTTTTATTTATTTTAAATAATCATTTAATTTGAGTAACGTTTTCGGCTTCTAGGCCATCATCAGCTCTTACGAATATTTAATAGAATACAATATAAAACGCTACAGTTCTAGAACTAAAAATGTAATTTTAAGAACTAAAATTCAAAAGATTTTAAAAATTTTCTCATTAATTTTAAATTTCTAAACAGTGTTCTGTATTTCTAACAGTGTCAGTGTCTAAGGCTAAAGTCTAACAAAAATAAAATTAATTAAAATTTCATTTACGCATAGAAAAATATAAGTTTGATCATGTACTAACTTATCTATCTATATACTTATAAAATACAGATTATCTATGTATGTATGTATGTATGAAACTTTTTTATAATCATAAAATAACTGTTTATACAAGTATTTTGATATAGTATTTTACAAAAGGAATGGCAAAGCTAAATCTACAGAAGTTTGTCCAAAGCAAGTAATGTCATTATATATACTGTATATATATATACTGTATATATATATTTTTATATATATATAATGACATTATATACATATATAAAAAACAGAATACAAAAGATAGTTGATTTTAACTTTTATTTTTTTAGAGAGGTAATATGAAAACATTATATATTAGTTTATATGTTTTAGATTCACTTCACAATAGCTTTCATTATGTCAAATTTCATTTTAATATTCAGCTGAATATCCTTTCTTTTAATTTTATTTTGTTATCTTTAAAACTAATAGCTTAGTTTATTAAAATTACTTTTAACTGACTGTAGATTATATATTCATGATTAATGAAAATTTTCATGGTGGGGTCAGAGAAGTGGAAATATAGAGATCAGCCAAAAATTTATCCAACTCTCTTGGAACCAAGTTGAAGCAAATTCAGCCATCTGGTCTACAAATTTAAAAGAATAAATCATTAAAAATTTTCTATTGGAAAATATAAATTATAATTAAAATTTACTTTTTCAAAAAAATTTGAATATTTAACTTTCAAGAAAAGTAACAGTATTAGGCCCAATCCACACTACTGAACTGATCGTGGTTCGATCACACTCCACTCTCAATCCATTCATTTTATGGGTTCACAAATTGGTCTCTAGGTTGGATGTAGTCACTAGTGTGCTATAAAAAATGGTAATAAATTTTTCATCCAAAAAGTTAACAATTATGATTATCCTTCTTGATGAGACTGTTTGCACCATGGGTCGGCAACTGGCAGCCACACTTACATTTTTGGCAGCTCATAAAATTTTGACCAGATTTAAACAGTTGTGGCTTGTATGATGAATTATTCGAATAAAACATTTCATAATATGAATGATAAATTAAATAATTTTATAGTTATACTTTGTAATATCGCCCTGCAACTTGGCACGAGTCATCAGGAGTGGGAATTACAAAGGAAATCCAAAATATTTTAAATATTTCTGTATTTTTTAAGACTGATATAATAAAAATGGATGATAAATATTTTTTCACTTATTATTTTCTTTTAATTAAATGCTTGTGGCCCAATTATTAAAAATAAAAGTTGAATGTTGTCCATAAATCTGAAAAGGTTGCCGACACCTGATTTATACTATGGGAGACTCGACCACTACCCATAGTGTAAACAGGTTTGTTACAAACAATGCTGAAATATTTGACTGGAGCAAGATCAAACTATGAGCAGCTTCCTAGTGTGGATTGGGTCTTAATAATTCTATATAAAATCCAATATATAATAAAATATTTAAAATTAAAATAATTTGTAAAAATAAGATTAAAGACTATACAATTTATAAAATTTAAATAAATAAAAAACAATAATACTAAATTTTAGTAAGTCTCAATTAAATAAGCCTAGCTTTCCCAAAAATTAATATTAACCAAGTCCTCTTGGTATTATAGTAAAAGTTTGATTTAACAATGATTTAATGAACTTAACTAATGACTAACTACTACCCAACATTATAGGATTTTTATTGTAATTACTATTTTTGTAAAATTCTTTACTTTATATAAAAAATATAAAAACTAATTAAATCTATCAGAATTAATTAATTTATAAAACTTTTCTTATAAAATAAACTAATTTTTTGTCCACTTTCAGAAGGAATGTAGGCTATCATCATCCTATTTTTCTATATATGTATGTAACTTTCATATATAACTTTAAACTAACTACAGATGTCCTTATAACTATTCATACTTGTGACAACAATATCAATGAAAAATTCCATGATTGGTCAATGCAATTCTAGTGTTCAAGCCCAGACCCAATGGTATGATAAGTGGAAAGCACCTTTTTTTGTGTCCGATTCTCATAGTTTTTGAATTCATATTTTACTTCTTGATATGAAATAAAAATAAACAGCACTTGATAGGAGAAAAAAAAATTTATTACATTAAATGTTTTCAACCTACTCTTGAGTAGTAGGTCCTATTGATCTCATGTGTTGGTCAAAAATATTTTTATAATAAATTCTATGATATGGATTTTAAAATATTTTAATTTAATTTGTCCAGAAATATAATAAATTTTTCCACAATTATAGAAACAAATAAGAATCAAGTTTTTTAAAGTTGTCATTTAATTCTTATAATACAGCTTCTGTCATTATATGATATTTTTATGCATAAGCAGTTATCCACATCATCTTATTCTGATCAGTTACTTTTCAAATGTTTATGTAATAAATATGAATTATTTAAAAATATCTGATAACTGATAGATTTACTTTTACTCAAATATTTAAATTTCATTTAATATTGATTTAAAATAATATTTTAATTTTATTGAATCATTTTCATTGATTTTTTTATATGAATTACAAATATATTGTAGATATAAATATTTAAAAACGAAATTACGGCACTTGTGAGCAGTCCATAAAGTCTTTATTCATCCAAACAACTTAGTTATTTTCTCTTAATTTTTGTGAAGTGATTTTTTGGTAGGACTTATAAAAAACTTAAACAAACGATTCTGTATTTTAAATTTAAACTGATTCCAAAAAACGTATAGAACTCCTCAGTTGTTCTTTAATGTTTGTGTTGTTAGAATAGAACTATGATACGTGAGTTGATAATGGCTTTAAAAATAGCCAAAAACGTTCCTCCAAACGAAGTTTTTTGGATGAATAAAGACTTTATGGACTGCTCACAAGTGCTGTAATTTCGTTTTTATATATTACCTCAAAGAGCAGCTTATTTTGTGTTATTTTTGTCTTGATATAAATATTATCATGTTTTTGTATATGAAGCAATGCTATATGAAATCTCATTTTCAAAATATTCATGAATATCGTAAATATTCTCTTTTTTGATGATGAATTGATTTTTCTAGGCCCAAACTCAAATTACTTTCCATCATAAATCAAAAACGATCCAAATCAAGAAAACAAATTTACCGTAGCCCTTTTGTCATTGACAAGACTATTCAATAAGCATTTGCTTCTCATTAGTTAAAAATGAAGAGAAAACTCATAAGTATACAGACTCTAATAGATTTATATTAAATTTAGAAGGAATGCCCATTAAAGATGATCTCAGTAATGTATTCTTAATATTATATATTCAACCATTTAAAATAGTGAACATTTAAATTTTTGAGATGCTTTCTTAATAAAATTTGAACTAATTAATATTAGACTTAGATTTTTATAAAATTTTGTATGATGATAAAATCATAGATCATTTCCTTGACAGCACATTAACACACAGCTTAAGCATTTCAAAAATAGCAAATATTCAAATTTCCAAAGTTCTTCCCTCAATTATTAGAGAATTTGATTTATTTTTATGAAATTCAGTACCATTAATATTAAACTTGAAATAAAATGAGAAATCAAGTTTATTATAAATTTTATACAGAATAATAATTCAAAATGAATTTTGAGTTCATAATACATGGATAGTTAGAAGAATAATCATATAATACAGTGGGTCCCAGATTTATTATGATTATTTATAAGTACTTATATAATTTTATAAGTACTCTGTACTTATAAAATTCAAAGATGTAACTTTCTACCTTTGCTTTATATGTATATAGACCCAAGCTCAGTCTTTTTAGGCAGAAATGCTTAATAAATTCTTAGATACAAATTAACTGGAGTGTTTTCGGCTTTAGTAAGCTCACATCAGCAGTTAGTATAATTAGAATGTAACAAGCTCAAAGGAATAAAACTTAGGTTCAAATTATTTAAATTTAAATTAAATTACATTATATAACTGCACAGTTGCTATGGTAACATTACAATACTGGAATTATAAAAAAGT
This sequence comes from Olivierus martensii, assembly GCA_000484575.1. Lineage (NCBI taxonomy): Eukaryota > Metazoa > Arthropoda > Arachnida > Scorpiones > Buthidae > Olivierus > Olivierus martensii. The sequence continues at coordinate 18,980 of AYEL01077142.1, forward strand.
TCATAATATTTTACAAAGATTAGCACAGTGTAACAATATATGCAATAAGTTCAAAAATAAACTAAATAGACAGATTAATAAATAATAAACATGTTAAAAACTAAATAAAGTACAAGATAAAATACAAACAATAATAGTAGTTATAGTAATCAAAATATGTTGCATTACATATAGGGGGTGATAGTACTTTCCCATCTTGTTATTGGCTTTGGTTTGCTCAAATCCAAGGTAGAAGTATTGTTTCTGGGGTCAATTCATTCATAACTCGTTTTTTCTTCCAGTTATGTATTTCTATAGTTTCTGCTAACTTAAGGTCTTTAGGATTTCTAACATGATTAACAATGTAAAAATAATTAATATAATAATGTAAAAATAATTAATAATGCAAAAGATAAAACAGCTCATAGGCAGGAAAGTATAATAACATATTTTTTATTACTGGTAGTAGCGCTTTCGATACATAATCCTCTTCAGCTACCTTAATTACAACGAATATCACAATCATTCTAAAGAACGCCAAACATTCTATCGGATTTAAAAACGTTGCCGTGGCAACTCAAAATATAAACAGTTTACAAACGTATTATAATATGCAAAGAGTAAGATTACATGTGTTAATACTATATAAACTCTTAAAATAACAAAAACAAAAATCAGCAGACAGAAAAATTTACAAACGTATTATAATATGCAAAGAGTAAGATTACAACATGTGTTAATACTATATAAACTCTTAAAATAACAAAAACAAAAATTAGCAGACAGAAATAAACTATACTAATAATGGATGCGATATACATATGGGTCTATCCTAAAAAGAAACATTTTAAAGTAACACTAATTTATTAATGTTCATTATAATTAACACATGAGTTACTTATTAACGCCGGATCTAGTTTATTAATTGTATCTCTATTCCTCTGGCGGTTAGTGAATATATCATTGATATATCGTTATATGATTATATATATTATATATTATACACCCAGCCCTCGATTTACACGGTAGATACGTTCCTGGAAAAATCGTACAAACCGAAAACCGTGTAAAACGAGACGCAGAATTCATACAAAATAGAAGGATATCTTTCGTGTAAAACAAGACGCAGAATTCATACAAAATAGAAGGATATGTTCATGTGCAAACCGAAACCTGTAAAACAAGATGCAGAATTCATACAAAATAGAAGGATATGTTCAATCGTAAAATGAGACACAGAATTCATACAAAATAGAAGGATATGTTCAATTTAAGTGACATGTAAATCGATCTAAAGAAGATAATGAAAAGTCGAGGATATGTTAACCGTGTAAATCGATCTAAAGATATTAAACTGTAAACCATGTAAATCGATCTAAAGAAGATAATGAAAAGATTCAATTAAACTGTAAACCATGTAAATCGATCTAAAGAAGATAATGAAAAGTCGAGGATATGTTAACCGTGTAAATCGATCTAAAGATATGAAAAGTTGAGGATATGTTCTTTTGCATAAAATGAGATAAGGATTAAAGGAAAAAAAGGGGATTGGTTCATTTAGAAGATAATGAAAAGTCGAGGATATGTTCTTTATAACCGTGTAAAATGAGATAAAGATTAAAGGGAAAAAAATAGATTGGTTCATTAATTTTTAGAGACAATTTAATGCTTATACTTTTTCAGTTTATTTTTGATTAAGTAAAAAGAATTTTTGGAAATTTTCATGAAAAATATCGTAGTTTAAATATTTATGGTTTAAAAATAAATTCTTTGGAAACAGGTAACTTTTAGAATAGAAAACTTGTTTAGTTTTATAAAACTGTCCGAAAATTTAAAATAATTGAGAATAATTTTCAACAAAATAAAAATATAAAACGATATTCAATTTTTTCTAAAATTTAATATCAGTGTTATACGACTGATTCACATTAATCAATCGTGGACTATTTCTTGTGTCTCATATTTTTATCCCATTTTCAAACATGTTTCTTATAAACAAAGTAGAAAGCTTTAGCAATACTAATCCATCATGCAAGCTTCTAAGAACCATTTTAAAATACTATTCTTTCCATTTTTTAGATTTATTTCGCTTTTTCTTTTTTCCATTACTGTCATCTAGGAAACGGCAACCATTTATAATGTTTCGTGTAATTCGGATCATTGGAATAAATTACATTCGAGACAAAGATAGATGTGTTGAAATAACATTAAAAAAAAAGAGAATTTTATGTTTTGCAAACAAGATTACCTTGATCTGTCATTATTATGCTTTAGTTTTTGATCAACATGGTATAGAGCAGATTAAAACACGTAATTTCATTTATTGAGAAAATTGCAAACGGTATTCCGAGTTGTTTGTCATTCCTTTTGCATAATTGTGTTGCACTAGCATGCTCAAACTTGAATGGGAAAAGTACTGTATATAGTCAATTTACTGTTTAATTCTGCATGAAGTGTGCTGTTATCTGTCTTGTTGACTATTAACTGTGACAGGTTTAAATTACATGATCATTCAGATTACACGAATTTTTCATATATATAGTATTTCTAGGCTACGCAAGTCTACATAGGTTTTTTTTTAGAGAAAAAGTAAACTTTTCATATACAGGTATATAGTATTTCTAGGCTACGCAAGTCTACATAGGTTTTTTTTTAGAGAAAAAGTAAGCTAATGTTGAATTGTTGTTCCATTTAAGAGAATTTCAAATATCACGAACAGTATATATATATATCTTTTCATAAAATATAGTTTTTTTTTAAATAATAAATTTAGTAGCAAGCTAAAAGTTGGGTTTTCTGAATGTCTTGTCGAAAATATCCAAACATGGACATTTCTGGAAATACGGCAATTCTTCTAAGTTTAAAAGTTGCTAATGCAATTAACTGATCTCATAATATGATGATATGTTGCAAATATTGTAAGAATAGCAATCGTATCTGGAAAAATGAACAATTAATTATTTTTATCAAGGAAAACTACATTTTTGCCGATATTTAGCTACAGGTATTCAAAATTCAAATCGAGTATTAAAATTCAAAAATTTATATTATAAACTATACATTTTTGGTTATTTTTTATACGAAATTCGGAAAATTAATCATTCAATTTGCTATAGAAATGTTAAATTTCTATAAATCTATTTTGCTTTTTTTTAATTTTATTATTATTGTTATTTTTACTTTCCTTAAATGTGAAAATTTATAAAATTAAAATAATCGTTAATATATCTTAAAATAAGATTCTTGAACTAAAACTGGATGTAGCTGTTCTGCTAGCAATGATAAAAATAAACATACAACATTCATAAATATAAATTTGTTTCCTTAAATTTTCTCCTTTCGTTATTATTCTACAGGAAGCATCATATTCTTGTCATCAGTTCCATTGACCTTTAGTTTACTGTTCCATTTTAACATCTTAGTGAATACGAAATTTACATAAGACAGATGTGGTTAAGATCGCAGAGATATTATTATGAAAACATCTGAAACATGCAAACAATTACTTTTTTGTAAATAAATCGTTCTTCTCTTTCTATATTATTAAACACATCTGAATTTCTAAAATAAGTCACGATTGTGCTTTTTTTCTCTTCTCATGTTTAAATAACAAATAGAATAATCTCATTAATGTTTTTGGCCTACGTAGTCGCGAATGTTGGCATGTTTATGCGATTTACATTAATCGTGTGACGTTCTCACGTATTATCTTATATTAACAGAATGTGGCCATTTCTCAATTATGCTTATTTCTACGAATTCTCGTAAGTATCTTTGTTATTGAAACACTGCAGGAATTGTTTTTTGTTTAAAATAAACTTGCCCTTGAAGTTGCACTTTAAAAGTTGGAATACATATTTTTTTTTATTAGGTGACGCAGTCACGCAACTCCCAGCAGCATCAGGAGCGATGATCAATGTTACTTGGCATTTAGCTTATCCTCATAAGGTAAGTGACTTTTTTTCTCTATACGTTCTCCTTTCGCCTTAATAAATCACATTCTTTAAGACAAAACAGACCTATTTATTTTTTATATCAAATATTACTTGACCAAGAAAAGAACCTATATAGAATTTACTTTTCGAAATTGTTCTTTTTTTGCAATGCATACTTTCCTCTTCGTTTCTACTTGACTTTTCATTGTGGTTTTGAGATCGTTATAAGTATAATGGCATGTGTCCTTGTATTAACATGAAAAATAACCTTCAATAATATATAATAATAGTCTAATAATAATTAATGGCTTGGAGCAGGTTAATAGCATTTCCGCAACGAAAATAAACAAGAATTAAGTTTGCTAATTACCGTTTCTAAATTTTTATTTTCGATTCATAACTCACGCATTTTTAATCGTATATATAAATCTGTATACAGTACAATATCTTGCGAATTTAAAACTTTGCCTTAAAATTTTAGAACGTTTTAAAAAATTTTCTGAAGTAAAATTAGTTCAAGTTAGTAGACCTATTCTTAATTTAACTTTTTGTTATTATAAATTATAAGATATGTTATTTTTATGTTCTGGAACTTTTCTTGAGGGTTTATCCTACTATCGTTAAAAGGAAAATGAGGCTGTATTTCCCCAATAATAATTTTCACATCAGTTGATAAATTTTTATGGAATTTAACAGGAAAATCATACCATTGAAGTTGACCTCGACATCATACTTTTTAATTCAATACCTTACAACCATTTTTTAAATGAATTTGTAAGAAAAATGGATATATTAATTATTGCCATAACTTCTTATGATTTATTATTTAAATTTTAGGCGATTTATTTTTACATTTATACTTCTATATTTTGAAAAAAAACTTAGATTCTCTTCTATACAAATTTCTTCATTCAGAATTTTGCGTCTTTGATATAATAGGCGCAATTGTAAGCATTATCATTGAACAGAGGTAGCCAAACTGCGGCTCTCGAGCTATATGCGGCTCTTTGGTATCTTCAATGTTGATACCATGAAAATCAATGGTAAATATGAAGCATATACTTATTTAAGTTATATTATTTTTTATCTATTTAAAGAGTAGTATGCATCTATACGAAATAAATGCATCTGAAATAAATAATTTTTTGAAATCATCATTAAGATTATCCGAAAAACTGATGCTGTTCTACTCATCCAGAAAGAAAATGTAACTCTCGAGTATTTGAGATTCTCCTATGAGGCTCATGGTAACATGAAGTGTATTTGAGATGATTCTCCTATGTGACTCGTAGTGACATGGAGTTTGGCCACTCCTGATATATAATATAAATAGTCTATCTGTATATCAGCTTAAAATTAATCGATTATTTAGAATAATAATTATCAATTATTTATCTTCAATCATATATTTTTTAGCTGATCATAATTTTTTTTAATCTTTTCTTTCTCTCAAATATTAGCACAGTATAAAACCTATTAGCATAGAATATGTAATGCAGCAATTAGTAGAATATAGTAGAACAGCGATTCTCAATCCTTCCATAAATGCGTACCACCAAAACTAAAATTCAAAAATTTCAGTACCATCAACAAAAATATGCCTTGTATACAAATAGAACAAATAGAAGACTATACATGTACCTTCAAAGCACAGTTCACTTCAGTGGTACAAGTACCACTGATTGAAATACTGTAACGAAACTGGTACAAGTACCACTGACGCTACAATAGAATACTTGACTAATAATATATATTTTTTACTAACTTCTTCTTTAATATCATTGCCAATTTTTCTTTTTAAGAATTTTTTAAAAATATATTTGATTTAACTAACTTCTTTAATATCATTGCCAATTTTTCTTTTTAAGAATTTTTTAAAAATATATTTGATTTATTATTAAAATTTTTGGAATTCCTACAACATATTTTTATTTATCTTATCTTATAGAAGGCATCATTTTTGAATATTTGGGTAAAAGCATTAAAGAGAAAATTTTCATAATTTAAATTCTACATATCTACACAATATTCTAACTCGAGATTTAATAATTTATAACTTTTCTCCTTGATCACGACAATCTATTTGTTTTTCATTGAGTTATTTTAACAACTCAATACAGTACTTTCTACAACAAAATAGATACTCCAGTCAAAACCCATTGTGTATAAAATAATAACAAATTTATCTGCTAACGTTGCGATAAGTTAATTTTAGTTCACAAACCCTTAAAGAACAATAAACAAACGTTTTTACTTTCGCAGATAATATGTATAGGTCTAAATTACATCACAAACCAGGAATTAATTAGAGCGCAACCACTATCCAAAATTAAATTTTCCATTTAATACGCTTTGAATATGTAGATATAGCAATAATTATTTCGACTTACATAAATTTTTCAAAAATGATTTCCAACAGAAAACGATTTCGAACAAAATAAAATAGATAAAAAAAATTTGGGAAAAAGTATTGCAAAATTTCAAATGGTCAAAAAAAGAGCTTAAGCCATTTTGAACTGCCGTAATAGAGAATCCAGAAAAAGTTGTCCTATCAGTGTCCTAAATAACTGACATTCTTCAGTTATCTAAGCTGGTTAGCGATATTTTAAGGAGAACCACCTTCATATAGGACGCGTTTGCCCTCAGGATGGACTCACTTTTGGAATAAGTTATCTAAAATTAAATATGAAATTTTTTATATGACTATTTTAGCCCTATTCAAAACTGTTTTCGCATTAAATGAATAGAAATTTACCGCTCCATAAGCGCATTAAAAGCGTTATCTCAACCGTAACGTATTTAATGTTATAGAATATCACTTTATTGAAAATTTTCGCTGGTTACATGATCTTAGCTTTTTATGAAAATTATGATAAAAATAGAAATTTTTTTATTAGTTTTTACTTAAAATTTATACCATAAAGTCTTAAATATAAAAATATTATTTTTTTTAAATATTTTTATAATTTAATATTTTATTTATATCTCTTTTTATATGACTTTTTATTATTTAGTAACAATAACAAGAATTTTATTATTAATAAAAATATAATCGCATTAGCTAGGAAATAAAACACACTGTATCTGATAGCTCAGTGGTTAAAATTCGCATGTAGAACAGGACATTTCATGAATATTAAAAACATATTCTAATAGTTATTATTTTTTGCATGATGACGCACAACTGTTGCCATTATACTAATCCCATGAATCACGTTAGTGACTATTATTAAAACTGGCACTTAAGAATTTTTATCATTGTTGTGCTAAATATTTTACGAGCTAGATATATTAAAGAATAACTAATAATTATTCATAAAAGCTTGTTATAAAACACTGCTGTTGTTTTTCAGGTTATCAAACTTGGTTCATTCAATTTTTAATGTAATACAGTCTTGCCTATCTTTTCTATGCTCTTAACAATTTTACGATGAATAAAAATTTAATTATAGGCATCTGTTTGTATATACAAAATTAGTGTGATTATCATATTTATTGTTAAATATTATAGCATTTTTTAAAATGTAATCTTGTGGTGTGTGCATTGAAAGTACTGTATATTTTATTTTTAATTAGCCATTACAATGTTAAATGTTCTGAGATAAATTATTTTAAAAAATTTTTTAATTGCTTTGTTGATATCAATAAATTATAATTTTGTATAAAACTAGTTGCAATAATTATTTAATTTTATGTTTCTAATTAAAATTCTTACTTAGTTCCATCATATCTCGAAACTTTATTAAGAATTTTCTTTTTTAAATAATGCGATACCTGATGCAAAACTGTACAAAATTAGTAACTTTTTATCATTTTTCAACTATAAATAAATTTTAAAAAATAAGGGGAATATCAGAATTTAGATCCTAATTATTTTATAATAAAATGGAAGCATCATTTGTTCCAAGAAACTTGACTTTAACAGGAAGATTGCTCTCAGTTACACGCAGGCACATAATACATTTTTTTTAAAGCAAATCACATAGCAGAAACGATTATTTTCAGTGGAGCTTACCAAAATGGTGAGCTTTACAGGTTCGATTTAATTTGTTTAACACGGTTGTGCTTGGTTTCACCTGAGAAACAATCGAAATGGAGATTGGTGAAACAATGTTAATGAGGTTTATTTCTCCTGTATGGGGTTTTTAACTCTCATTGTTCTTCCCAAACAACTACTGTAGTATTGTTTTCGTTTTTACATTAATGTTTTCAATTAAAAACAAAAATTTTATTTCTCCGATTTCTTAGCAAAATATGATGACTAATCAACTGTGACTATGAAACTAATGTTAGCAATACTTAAAAAAAAAAAAAAGTGAAAAAATAAAAGATTTGAAATTTAAGTTACAACTCCTACAGAAATAAAACTCAAGAAAGATAATATGATAATGAAATTCGAATAATGACCCCTAAATACACACCATGAAATTATGTCATAAATAAAGTAAGTAATACTGCAACCAACATAGCACAGATTAAAATCTCTCGCGTGCAGGATTTGGATAGTCTCTATAAAAGTTAGTTGCACACTTGAAAATCAGCATGCGAGAGCTATTTAACCAAGTAAAACGCGATTTCTCTAAGCAGCATAGATTGTTGGATATTATCGTGTCAACGACCACCAAAACTGCTAACTCACAATGCGATCATATTACATAACAAATCTAGTAAAATTAGAAGTAGCTCAAATAGTATAAAATCTAGAAAAGTTCATACGTCTTTCTAAACTGATTTCAGAAGAAAAATGGTATATATCGTTCGAGAGTCATGCATAATTTGCTAGCTATATTATACAAATAAGATAAGAAATTTTTTAGCGGAATTTAATAAACAATTAAAAAAATATACAAATATTATATTAAAGAAATGTATAATGTTGAAACTCATCGTGATTCAAATAAATATCAGATGACGGAAGAAAATTTAAAGACACAAATCTTTCGATTTCTTAGACATCATTTAAAACCAGAACATTAGATTATTAAACATTAGATAATACCATTAACACATTAAAAATATTATATTTATTTCAAATATAATATACAATACTGTATTTAATGCTGTATACATGAAGAATTACGTCATACTGTAATATGATGAATATTGTTAAATGTAATGACAACAAATGAGATAATCAAGAAAAATAGAAACGAAGCAAGACGAAAATCAACTCAGGAACACTGTCCCTAAAAAATATTGAAGGAATACAAAATTGAATATGTCATATTGTAATATGATGAATATTGTTAAATGTACTGACAACAAATGAGATAATCAAGAAAAATAGAAACGAAGCAATACGAAAATCAACTCAGGAACACTGTCCCTAAAAAATATTGAAGGAATACAAAATTGAATCGCCACTGAGTTTAATAAAATTAAAATTTTAAAATATATGAATAAGAATCAACAAATACAGTACTATATATATATAAAATAAGAAATTCGAAATATAATTAGCACTTATATTAATACAGTTCTATCAAAGATTGGGAATTGTTTATGAGATTTGAAGAAATAATTAAGAAAAGGATAAAACACTCAAATAATTAAAGTATAAAATATTATTTTTAACAAAAATACAGTACAAAAAATTTAAGCAAAATTCAGCACATTAATATTAAAATTAATCAGTTAATAATAATAACTTAAATCTGTACTAATTTGGTTGATATAGTACTACCGTATATACGAAAAATAATCAATTGAATACTGCGATTACTGTATATGTTATAGACACATTTATCGTACAGTTACACTCCCTTCATAGAAAAAAGAAAGCAAGTAAAATAATTAAAATTTGTTAATATTTATTAGTAACAAACTGAATCCCAATTGAAAATATAGTAATTAATATAACTACAAATCTAACTATGTGCTTTTTTAACATTAGATTTTTAACTTATCGTCGAAATAAACTATTTTATAGAATTTGATGTAAACATTCTTTTTCTAGACATTAAGAAAGATTTTTTGACATCAAGTCACTTTTTTTAACATTATTTCGACGATAAGTTAAAAATCTAAACTATTTTATCGAATTTGATGTAAACATTCTTTTTCTAGACATTAAGAAAGATTTTTTGACATCAAGTCACGTCTCTTTCTCTTATCTATAGAGAGAAGTTTATGATAATACACTGCACCCAATAACGAAGTTCAACTTTCGGGAACTGTTCTTATCAAAATTAAGAACGTTTCGAGCAAATTATCAATAAACTTCTTATAATGGAGAGGAGTGACACACCTCAAGGTTAGTGGCCGAAATGAAGGTCCACCCTACACAGAATAAGATATATTTATGGGTGTATTTAAAATTCAGATCTATCTGAGTCAGTGAGTGCCGTCAACATTGGAACTAATCAAAAAAAGTTGAGTAGAATGTACAGTATATCACTTTTACGAATGGTTCCTGAGTATAACTCGAATTTTCAAACGGGCTTGCTGAGATGACTGACGTCACATTCTCTCAAATTTTTGATTTTTAGAAATGTTTGATGTGGAAGTAGAAATTTATGAATTTATAAAAGTATTCTTATAAATTTAGTGCTTTTAATATTTCTCAACATTTATTCAAATTAAATTCGAAAAAGTTCTAAAGAATACGTGGTTTAGAATTATTATATAATACTGTATTATATTTTATAATTATCGTACTATTCCAGTGGCGGCTCGTGAATGATTTTTGTGGGAGGGCTGAAAAAAATTATAATAAAATACATAGTGTGTATAATAAAATACGTAGCTAAAATACGTAGTGCGGACTGCAATGTTTGCAGCCCACGATATACATATCACAAAAACGTATATCACGGGTTACCTCCACCTGCTCAATACACTGACTATGCGGTGTGACTCGGTCTGCACTGACTGCAGCCCTGATGAGTACGCAATCGCACTGACTCATACAATACACACATACAGAGCGCCTATCGAGGTACCTAGTACCTACAATTCAAAAATAAATATACTACGAACGGAAAAAATATGTTTTTGTAAAATAATTGTATATGTAATAGCTATAATAATTTTAAAATATTTTCATTTTGGTGGGAGGGCTGCAGCCCTTATGGGCGAGCCGCCACTGTACTATTCATCATGTGACATTCTTTAGCAGTTAACGCAGCACTTTGACAACAATGTAAATAATATTTTTATTAAGTAATGATTAAAGAATAAAAGCATCACCACCCTTTAGCCTCTTAATAACTAATATTGGTGATGGTGATGTTTTGATGCTGTAACCAAAAATTATTTAAATTGTTTGCACATAAGCTGTATTAATATGTTGGTTACTTAAATGTACAGTAAGACCCTACTTAAATGCACAGTAAGACCCCTTTTAATGCGAGGGATATGTTCCAATAAAATAAAGCGCTAAATGAAACAGCGTTAAACGAGATCATCTTAACACGTAAATAATGGAGATAGGTGAAACAGGACAGTGAATTAAAAAACATACATATTATTTTTTATTTTATTTTGTAACATGTATTATAATTATTATTGTATTACATTAATTATAGACATTTTTATTGCTAATATCAATTTGCTGTTGTATTACATTAATTATAGACATTTTTATTGCTAATATCGATTTGTATAGTATTACATTAATTATAGACATTTTTTATTGCTAATATTGATTTGTATATTACATTAATTATAGACATTTTTTATTGCTAATATCGATTTGTATTACATATATTATTACTATTATATTACATTAATTATAGACATTTTTATTGCTAATATCGATTTGTATTCAAATTCCTGAAAATCAAGAATATTCGAGTAAATAATTTGTTTGTCATGAGAAAGGTTCTTCCTCATTTGATACTTTTTCTTTTTCGTTAATTAAGGAATCATCTAACGTCTTTCGCCTTTTCCTCTTTCGTTCAGTAAGCAATTGTCGATAGCCAGATATAGCAACCCATGACACTTCGTCTTGCCTTTGAACTTCTATTAAAATTTGGATCATTTTGTATAAGTTGATTAATAATTTCCGTAATAGTGGCTAAACTTGTTTTGAGAAAATCCGTTGAAAGTTCCTTTTGCTCTTCATTTTCAGAAACGCAAACTTTCTGGTTTTCGTGCAATTTCGGATATATGTGAGTATAACGGTTTGAAAAACCACGCCAAAATGAATCAAAACAAAAAATATTGAATTCGAAAATACCGCGTTATATCGAAACAGCATTAAGCGGGGTCTTACTGTATATTAAGGCAGAAAAAATAATCAAATTTCTTTGTCTTTAAGCTATTTATATATGCCAGTTGATTTATTTCAATAAATTTTGAAATCATTCAGAGTAATTAAACCTTTCATTTTCTCTTCAGTAATAAATCTATTTAAAAATTATCTTTATTGGAAAAATTAATTTCAATAATTAAAAAATAAATTTAAATACTGTATTCATCTATAAATTGAAAAAAGTTTCTTTTATATATGTATAAAATATTATTTTCTCATTTTTAATTAACATCTATTTTTAATAGGGTGGTTTTAAATTAGAATTATTGGATAAAAACGACAAATATATGATGGATTTAACTCCTACTTCACCCACAACAGATTATGTTGGTTCTGAGGATACTACGTAAGAAAGTTTTTATAATCTTTTTCTGCCAATTTAAATTTTTTATTTATATACATTAAACAGATGTGTTTTTACTATATTTTCGTTATTAATTATATGATACATTTTAAACAGTTTAATATATTTTTATTGCTGTACAAATAGTCAGAAATTGTAATTAATAACATCAATATTATTGGATAAACTCTTTATATTATTATTATATTATA
>AYEL01077145.1:0-36274 GCA_000484575.1 Olivierus martensii
GTAAACGGAATGCGAACTGGAATATTTTATGATACCACTGAAAAAAAAATTTTGAAAGAAAATTTATTTAATAAAAAATAAATAAAATAAAATGTTTAAATCATCATCAGTTCTGTTACTGTTTCCAGTTATTTCAATTTATAAATTCCATTATCCATATTTTCTCCGATTCAATGGACTGCGACAATAAAAATCAATTCAGATAAAAATAAATCTTTTTGCATTTCCAAATCCACATTCCCTATTCTTCCAACGTACGAACAATTTTTAGAATCTTCAATAATTATTGAAAAATGTTATTTTGATGAAGAAACGATTCCATAAATTTTAACTTAAATTTAAACAAAGATTGAGTAATTTCACCCAAAAGATAATAATGATAAAATAAAGCGTTAAACCAGACTCGATACAAAAAACCAAACAGAGTTTCTCTGCTTTCAATAGCTCAGAAAATTTTATCCACATTAGATATCTTCTTTCTATGAAAGAAGTACTACCAAAGAAGTGATTTATCTTCTCAAAGAATGCTGAAGAAAAAGCACCAACTTATTTTTCTACCATTTTTTCACAACGTCGAGGGTCGGTCTATCTAACATTGTGGTCAAATGACCAACCGTCCACTACCTACTTTGCTTTAACGGTGGATAACTGCATTGTAAACGGAATGCGAACTGGAATATTTTATGATACCACTGAAAAAAAATTTTGAAAGAAGATTTATTTAATAAAAAATAAATAAAATAAAATGTTTAAATCATCATCAGTTCTGTTACTGTCAATTTTAAATATAATATGAATTTAATTTCAAACTCGATGATTTCAAATAATCTATAATGTTCGATCGTAGCGCCAATTGTGTCACAGTTATTATTTATTCTAAATGACTGTAATTTGATGTTAATTTATTCTTTTTATTTCCGGAAATAATGTAAAATTACTGTTAATATTATAGAAACATATTTAAAATCGATATTTATGAATTTAAACCATAAAAAATTTATTATTTTTTATTTTTCTTCAAGAAAAGTTTGAAAAGTAGCAACTGTCTACAGAACGACGTTCTCTCAACTCTAGCGATAGTTATTCCGAGTTAAATTGATCCTCTGATTCCAATTGTTTCCACCAGAAAAGAACTGGATATAAAACTTCAATATTTTGTTTTCTATGCCGGTTATATATCATATAACTTAAATTGAATGCTTTCACTTTTCAAACTTATTCTTAATTGTATCATACGAGATTATTTCACGAAAATAATAATAATTAGAAATTCATCAATTCAAAATTCGAGCAAGTCGTTTTAGCAGCACGCCATGTCAATAACTCGGTACATGCAACTCATTTTAATCTATCATTTCTCGTCAGCTATTAACCATTGAAAGAACAAAAGATATATAAATATATAAGATACACCTGCTACTTTTCCATCTAATCTTAGTCAATTTTTGATTTTATATTTTAAGATTTGACTCGCATTTTTCGATCTACGGATTTTGAATATTTCTAGTTTTGTAAATTTATGATTCGGTTCGATTAATTTGAATTAAGGGAGACGGAACAATAATGATTCATAAATATCTTGATGACATCGTTCCACTGGGAACCAAACATTTGGAACTGCGATCAAGTTCTAATTTCTTCTGTGCTGCTTCATAAGAATTGTGTTGTTCTGAAATATTAATTGCTAGCCGAAACCTATTATATTTTTTATTTTATGACTAATTTCGCAGTTAAGTTATATATTCTCCGATTGTTCTCCGAACAATACAATAATAACGCCAGACATTCTATTTTATATCAAATGGATTTACAAGGACTTACATGACTAAGAAAGAAGGATAACCAAGTCATATCGCGCTATTACGAGAGAAGTATCCATTAGTCTTTCAGCAGACAATAGGAAAAGTTAAGCATTTTCATTTATAATCCGAATTACTCCATTTATATGTTTCGATTAAATAAAAAAGCATAAATAAATGACGCATTAATATATTGAATTGATTCTATTCTTTTATTTGTAAACTATTAAGTGAAAATGTTTATAATGATTCTTTGTTGCAATTTTGTGGAATTATTTTTCTCGCAAGTAAAAATACAATAAAGAATGCTTCAATTCGGTAAAAATAGATCATTAATTACTGAAAGAATTTCTGTAATATTAATAATAAGCGTCATCTAAAATTCAATCAAAATTTTCTTCTTCCTCTTTTGAATACAGGAAATTCAATGTAAACATAAGCAGATAACGCAAATATTTCATTCTAAGAATGTATTTTAGTTGGATTTTTTTGTCTAGAAGCATTAATATTTAAAACTAAATAAGTTTGAAGTAAACATTGCAGATAAATACAAAAAAAATTCTATAAGCTTATTTTTTTAATAAATATTAAATATACGAATTTCTCTTCAACTTTGTCTTATTAATTTTAAATATGCAAATAAGAATAATATTTTTATCATAAACTTAGAATAGATGTATTACGCGTATAATCATAAGAAAATACAGCTTGGCTTTAAGTTTATTATATTGCAATTTAAACAGACTAAAAATACATTTTATAATTAAATTCGCAGAATATTTTCTGAATAATCTATCAATAAAATATACTGTGTAGATTGATTAGTTACTTAAATAATCTAAATTGTTCGCTATAAATTAGCGAAATTTCAACATTTTGGCTGTTGCTGTAAACACGGACAAGGAATAAACAATAATTAATCTATGTTTATGTTATTGGACTAAAATACTATAGGGAATTATCACTTTAAACAGACATTTAATTGGATAACAATAATTACTACTGGAATGAGATTTAATTAACTAGGATTCGGTAATTGATATTCGATTGCCATTCGAAATCACGCTATTGCATCTTTTACATAAAAACCTTAAAGTATTCCTTTTAATCGATAAAAATAAAAAATGTATCGCTTATTTAGCTATTTATCCTATCATTTATCATGTGCAAACTTATATTCGCTATCCAGTTGTATCATTGGCCTTCGCAACTAAACTAATTGCAGTTAAACGGAGTAATTATAGGATCAATCCTGTTATTTATAGAAGATAAAATATTATAAAAATTGTAGATAAACGGCTAAATATGATGATTTATTACTAATTAAGATGTACCATATAATTCTAAGAAATCGAATACCGTTTAATTGCCGAAAATAAGTAAAATTTTAAAGATGGTTGCATCGATTGGTTATTATTACGTACTATATTTATAACTTAGTTAAATCTTATTGTTAAAATCTTTTGTTATAATTACATCGTTTAATTGTTAATAACATGTAAGTGTTATTAACAATTAAATGCATTCATGAGGTTTCTGAGCTTCATCGGTTCTATTTTTAATAGAGTTGTTTGGTGACAAAGATAGTAAACTGATGAAGGGATTAAATATTAACATATTTTAGATATGAGATGAAAAAAGGCGATTGAAAAACAATTCCATTCCGTTCTTCTGTTTTTCACTCGCCGATTAAAAACAAACGAACGGAACTGAAATATCGGCCATTTTCGATAATCTAGATCGGAGATCATTAATGATATTTATTTAAAGTTCTAGCTTGATCGAAACTCTTTTTTATGGAAAGTTACGTGTGATATAAATAAGCTGGTTGAATATTTTCTAAAGGATTAAACTGAAAAATAATTATAATATCTAAAATGCAAAAGATTTAACTTACATATACACATTTTGTACTTTTATATTATTTGTTTATGCTATTTTCGAATTTTTATATATAATATAATCTCTTCAAAACATTTATTTTATTTTAATTATAATTAATTTTATTTATGATTTCTTGAAATGGCATTTTATTAAAATTAATTTAAAAATAATCAATAGTATAGAATTTAGCTAATTTTCAAAGTTATTTAATTTAACAATAAATATTTTAAAATATTTACATTAAAATTTATCGATTGTTAATTAATCCCTCGGTGAAGAATTTTATTTATCATTATTTCTGAAATTTAATTTGTCCTTGTTAACAGGTACAAATTATACAACAAAATTTATCATGTAATTCTCTATTTTTGATTTTTTTATGACATAGTACTTATAACTGTCATAAATCATTTATAAATTAAAATTTATGAAATATAATCTTGCAGGTATTTTTCGTTTTTATTTTTTATCGTCACATAAATACATAATATAATTTTTCAAATACAGTTTATTAAATTCTAAAAAAATGGCTACTTTAATATTAAAACAGTAATATGTAAGTAACTTTATTGCATATTGTAAAAATAAAAAATTTGGTTTTCAATTCTTTACCATTCTTGCATCATTTTTATTAATATTACAATATTTTCATACGAAATTCTGGATCATATAAATGTTTAGTTGGGCATGTTTGAAGTATATATATAAAGCATAAGTTTTTAGCTTGAAAAATGTTCATCGATTTGCATTCAATAATATGTCGAAACTCGAAGCGTTTAAATTTTAAATTTTCTTTCTACTTTAGTTAAATAATTTAAATATTACTGGCATTAATAAAAGATCAGTGTGAGAGTGTAATTTATTTTATATAAAATTATTACATTTCATAAATTTTCATGCATTGCCAAAGTAGACTTTATTGTTCTAACGATCTTCGGAGAAAATTTAAAAATATTTTTTATTCATCTTTCTCCCTTCGGTTTTATTGTTTTATGTAGTCTGACAAAATATGATCAGTAATAATGCAGAATTAATTCTCGTTTGATTTTTTTTCCTGTTTCGAAAATCATAATTATTAGGTTTCAGTTGCTGGTCGAGATTTTATTACTAATGTTAACTCTGCGAATAAACACGCAATTACCATATGTTATATTTCAGTAATTCTTCGCATGTAAAAATTAATTTTCTGACGTTCTCCTTCTTTTTACTATGTAAACTGACTTATCGAAGAGTTGGTTTGCTAAGAAAATTTTCAGTAATGAGAAGTAAATTGGTAAATATACTCTTAAAAAGTTCGATTTAGGAGAGTAACTATCTATTAAAAAATAAAGAACTGTAAAATTATTTGTTTTTATGACGAAAGACTATAAAATAGTTTATTTAAAGGCGAAACCCTGCAAAATAATTTGCTTCAAGGTCAAAGACTGTAAAATAATCTGTTTCAAGGCCAAAGACTGTAAAATAATTTGTTTCAAGGCCAAACATTAGAAAATAATCTGTTTCAAAGCCAAAGACTGTAAAATAATTTGTTTCAAGGCAAAAGATTGTAAAATAATTTATTTCAAGGCCAAAACCTATAAAATAATTTGCTTCAACAGTAAAGACTAAAATAATCTGTTTTTAATGCGAAGACTAAAATAATTTGTTTCAAAATAAAAGACAATATAGTATCACAGTTTATTTCATGTGACTAATTTCAATATGATAAAACCTGTTACATCAGAACAAGATTATTTGTATAGACACACAGACAAATGCAATGAAAGAGGCGCCATTTCATCGTTAAATATTTAAACGAAAGCTTGATAAATTATAAATTTAAGATAAGCAAGCAATTTTCATTGCTTTTATCAAATTTTAAATAACTTTCTGTTTCTATAAGTAAACAAGAATATCCCTCTAGAGAATTTAAATTCAAATTTCAGATTACGTCACCTCTCTTGCAGTTCTGATAATATTCACATTCTGCATTTCGAATTTTCTATTAATAAAACAATGCAAATGTATAAAAATTTGATCGATTTTTCGCATTAGTGAGATCAATTAGCAATTCAAGAGATAGAGAAGAAATTTTTCGCTGGTTATTAATTATGAAAAATAGCATATACCGCATAAAATAATGTTCTAATAATTAATAAACAAATGAATAAATAAATCATCGTCCCTCTTTCTCTATACGAATTTTAAATGTATCAGACATCATAATGAGAATATTTACATTACTGCAGGTAATTTATGTATTACACAAAGCGAGAAAATATTCATAAACGATTTTTAAATTCTAGAACATTTGAATAATTGAAAACATATATTAAATATTTAAAGCCTGGAAACGATTCAATCTTTAATTCCTTAAAATATTTCGATTTTTCGCTCGTCTCAAAACGGTAAATTTGCTAGAATCTCTCATATGTTTAAAATATTGATCGTATAAAGCACGTAGTATTAAACAATTACTGATGACTGTTGACAAAATATCTACCTTAGATACACGTTTATCCTACTTTCTATCTATATAAACATATAAATTTTAAAAGTCTAGACAAACATAGACGTAATAATAAAATAAAATCTATTCCGATATGAAAAATAGATTAGAAGAAACGATTTTTTCCCTATATTTTCCAATATTGGATTTTTATCAGTATGTTGTTATTATTTTTTCTATGCAAACTGTGACCAGGAAAGAAAAACTGCAACTGAATTTTTGCCGTATAGCGGTAAGTGGATTTTCATTAAAAAATCTATAAGTGATAAATGCTCAACGACTTGCCAGACTATCTGCATTAGCCCTAGAGAATACACAAGTCATCTATAAACCGCATTACTTTCTACTTGTTATTTTTAGAAGAGGAAGTACATGTGATAAAAATCGATGACATTCTACAGTATAAACAGTCAATGTATGTATGAATTTCGGTTTGATATAATCGTTACAAGAATTATCTCAAGAGTTTTCACGCGTTACATTACGATACATGGACTTCGATATTTTGTCACGTTGCTTACCTGTAATTCATTTACTGCAACCCAAGAATTTGTAGGAAAGCCTTGCAACATCGGTACTAGGAATTGTAAACAACCACTCCAGTGCCCAATTAGTAACATCATACAAATAAGATTAAATATTTTCATGAAGACGCTAGCCATGTTGAAGAACTGCAAGAAAAATAATATTAAGAGTCAATCATTAAACTTATAATAAACATCAATAATGCCTTTCGAAGTATTATATCTCATAATATATAATTTTTAAATAATGCATTCGTGATAGTTTTTTTTTAATACTTAAAAAAATATATTAAATTTTTTTCTTCTTATATCAGATTTACGGAGCCAGAAATAAATACATAATTTACGCGTTAAAAATAATTTAAAATATAGCCGTAGTTTGGTAAGCACACGATAAGAATTGCAATTTTTCTTAGCAGTTGTTAATTTTATTCCTATCACGAATTCATTTTTCTCAATAATGTTTCAAATTTTATACAAAAAATATATTATATATACTGTATATATAAATTTATTTATATACTTTAGCTATTTTACGATAATAATAATCAATTTTAAACTACTTTATAAAGAGATTAAAAGCCAAATAACGTTTGTAAACTTTGTTAAAAATCGGTGAAATTTGTTTTAAACGTTCGATTCTAAGTATTATATTTGGTAAAAGAAAAATTGTTACAGATAATGTAATATCGTTCCTTAGAAAACTCTCACAGTTAGATATTATCACGTCTTGAAACAAAAAGGAAAAAAATGTCTACTTCTCTTTATGTCAACTCAGTTAAGATATAAGAGTTATAAATTAGATTAACTGTAGAAATGATAAGAATTAAGCTTATAAAGAAAGAGCTATCTCAGAGGAATCAAACAAGTATCGGAAGAAATCAGCTCTCAAATATAATTTTTCATAAGTAACTGTTGTTATAGATTTGAGAATTAATACTTCGAGAAACGTGAACATTCTTTTAGCTATAAGATGTCTCGAGTGGTATCATTGGTTGAAACTAGATTGATGCAATCAAGTTATAAGAAAGAGCTCTAATCCAAAATGAATCAGAGGATGGCTTAGTGACAGATGTCTAAGTGATGTTACGGAGTAGACATCTGGTAATTTTCCATGCGGTAATCTCAAAAGAATAAATAACCTCCTTCCTATCAAATCATCAATAAATTTTTATAAAAAAAGAAACATTGTTAAAGAAAATAAAATATAAATAAATGACGCTAAGATGTTTTAAATAGAAATATCTGTTGAACTGTCACATATTTTTCGATAAAAATATTATTCTTAAACACGATGCTTGTCTAGTGATAATTTTTAACGATAAATTTACTGATATTTTCGAGAAAATTACATTTAGAACAATTAAGTTGTGATCATTATATGAGCGTGTAAGTAAAACGTTCGGAATGATGACGTTAAGACGACATTTTATGTTTTTTTTGACGAATCGTAAAAACAACGCGAGGTTTAAAATACAATTAAATTGGTTTCACTGGAGATAATTAGAAATCTTAATTCTTTTGCGTAAGAGTATTCATTTTTTGTTTTTTTTGACGAATCGTAAAAACAACACGAGTTTTAAAATGCAATTAAATTGGTTTCACTGGAGATAATTAGAAATCTTAATTCTTTTGCGTAAGAGTATTCATTTTCATAAAACGATCGATATCCTACGTCTGTTATAACAGGAAATCGAGACTAAAATAACCATGGCTTTAGACACACATCACCATGTTGATTTAGCCCACTTGTTAGTATTTTTAGATGATAACATCTAAAAATCTTTTATAAGCATTAATAACTTATATTATTGTATGGCATTGTTTGTAACCATTCCATAAATAATTAATAAAGCTTTTAATCGAATAAATCGATTTAAATGTCGGACGATTTGTATTGTATAAAGTATTTGATTATCAGAAGTATCATCGATTTGCTTTCTAGATTATTATTTTTATTATTACTCCATCGAACTTTTGTTCACTTTCCTAATTGTTCCATCAGAAGTCTTACTAAATCTAATTCTTTTGAGAAGAGAAACTTTTAGATTTTTCCAATCAACTGAACCATTTCTAATTAGAAAGAATATCATTGCATTGGATTAAAAAAAAATTAATGCATTACTTTAAATTAAATTTAAAAGATAGGGGTCCAGGTTTATTTTTTCTATTTAAATTTTTTTGTTTTTAATTTATATTAAAATATTTTTATAAGAGAACGAATTTTATAATAAATAGAAAACATTATTATTTATTTAGAAACATTGTTTTAATGCAAAAAATTGTTTTATAATATGTATGTGTTAATATTTACAAAAGAAATCATTATAATTAAATTTTAAAATATAAAAAGCTATGTAAACAATATGAGTTGTTACATAATAAATTCTGAAAGAAACACTAATCTTTATACTTTCTAGCAAATATATACATATATTTTTTTTCTGGAACTGTTTTACATTGAAAGAAGTATTTTTGATAAATATATCTGTATATGTATCAGTTCAAAATCGTTTTAATTAAAAAAAAATATTTAGGAAGATCTGGATTGCGTGACTTGTATTAAACAGGAGAAGTTGCTTCTGACTTGCTTCGGATCAGTCAGGTACATGATATACAAAATACCTGTCCAAATAGCACTTAGCGTGACTGGAATTTTTCCTTACAGTTAACAAAGTTTTCAAATAATAAATAAGGAAGAAGTTTTAATCGATACAGGTTAAAAATCTGAATTTTTCACTTAATTATAGCTATTCATATACTAGTGAGAATACTGTGTCTAGTAAGAGTTTCTAACGTAATAAACTGGATTCAAGCAAAGATAATTTTTTACAATGCCGATTTATATAATACATCTTACGATAGCACTTCGTCCAAATCACAAAAGGAAGAGATTTTTTTTTTCAATTTTTGTACACGTTTTGTTCAATTGAGGTTAAGATTCGCCAATATTTTCTTCAACAGAACGATTTTCTATCAATGACCATCGTTATTCTTAATATTTCTTTACAACTGAGCAAACATCTTTCAAATCTGTGAACTAATCTCTTATATTGATCTTTATAAAGTAGAATTCCACTCTACTACATATAGCCTATATACTGTAGTAGTGCTAACTACTTAAGCTATATAATATCCATATTTTCCGAATAATAAATAAGCTACAACTATGTATATTACGTATATTTATTTTTCTATACTTGGATTATAACGATATCGTTAAAGACAAAAATATAGCAGTCAATAAAAAAAGATTTTTTTGCAGATAAGAAGGAAGAAAATCAATCACAGAATATACCAAAATGCAACTCCTAAAATGCGCGATAAAAACTTGACATTTTTATTCTAAATTTTGTATAATGTTTATTTAATATCCTTTATAAAATAATATGCTCTAAGAACAGAATATTGATATGGTTTGCTATTATTATTTAAGTTAAAAGTGATTAAAAGGATGCACATCTTAAAAATTTTTACCATTAAGTAATTCAGAATGCAAACAATTTTGCACGCAAA
Source organism: Olivierus martensii (assembly GCA_000484575.1). Taxonomy (NCBI): domain Eukaryota; kingdom Metazoa; phylum Arthropoda; class Arachnida; order Scorpiones; family Buthidae; genus Olivierus; species Olivierus martensii. The sequence goes on from AYEL01077145.1 coordinate 10,212, forward strand.
ACATTACACCAATAAAATTTTATTGCATACGTGTGTACTAATTTAAATTAACCAAGAGAAGTATAATTTAATTTAATAATACTTTAAAATTTTGCATTTTTTTTTTTTTTTTTTTTTTTTTTTTTTTTTTTTTTTTTTTTTTTTTTTTTTTTTTTTTTTTTTAATATTCCAAAAATAACGTAGTGTCTGTATGTAGCATTCCCTCGACATTTCTTATTGATTTTATTCAATGCAGATGTGAAAATTTGATATTTGAGCATTTACACGATAAAAATAGAATAATTTCGTATAATATTCATTATTTTTTATACATATATATTCAATTTTTATGCTTTTATAATTGGAAGAGTTATAAAAGTTAACGTTTATCGCTTATCAGCTTTTCGATTATAATGAATGTAAATTGAAACTATTTTCATATGAATATAATAAAAAATTAAAAATTCAAATCAATTTTAAATGTAAATATAAAATAATATCGTAAAACGAATTTTTTCAATAAAAATTGCATAACTTTTAACAACTTTCGATGTGAAGGCTGCACCACTTGTGTAGCACCTGAAAATAACTTTTTATTTTAAGAATATCTTCGATATACAGTATATAGACTACTGTTCGGGATATTTGATTTAGATATAATTCGGCAACATCAAATGCTCCGGGCTTGTTTTATTCATTACACATGATCAGTTGCCTTACCTTAACGTAATACACATAGAAATTGGAGTAGTTGCGAGAAATTTCTACTTAAACATGAAAATTCGCGACTAATACGCTATAATTTTCCTAATAAGCATATCTACTCGAATGCTATAATTGTAGAAACAAGTAACAGTTACCATTATCATATAAGTTACTGTATCTCTCCAGAAAAGTCATATTGAACGAAAGATCTTATTATGTCGAAGTAACTATTCATTAAAGTTTCTAAGTTATAATTCATTAATTCTTTTCTGTAGATAACAAAATGAGTATTATATACGTGTAAATTATGCAAAACATCGTTATAAATGCTTGATATGATTTGAGGAGAAATAGTGTATGAAACTGTAGAAAAAGAAGAGAGAATATTACTTTAAATCAAAAACTTTAAATCAAAAACTTTCATCAATAACGTTAATTCGTTATAACGAGAACTATCTGTGATAAAATATCGAACGATTTTTTATTTTCTATAACTGAAAAATTAGCATATAGTTATATGTATGTGTACAGTAAAATGGCTTCAATAAAATTACTTCATATGACTGCAATGAGAATTAATTTGACACAAACGAAAGTGAAAAGCATAATGTCATGAAAATTACCTCCTTAAAACAAAATTGCCGAATAGAATTGTTTCGAAAATTCGATTTGTGCGAAGAACTCACAAACGATTACTAAATTCTTATTATATACTCAATGACAACCAAGGAGAATTAAATAAAATTCTTTTTTGTTTCCTCAAAAATTTTCACTTTGCAAATTTTAATCCTTTTAATGAAATTTTAAAAATTTGAAAATTTAAACAAATGAATGAATTAAAATTAATGCATCACGCCATTGTTTCGCTGTTAAATTACTACGTTTTCTAAAATGTATACTTATCTATTAACATAATTATCTCTTGAAAAATGTCTAAGAAAATCGTCAGAATAAATTATATAATAGCTTAAATATATAACTCGAAAATGTGCAAATTCCAAGAGAAAAAAGTCATAAAAATTAAATATTTAATAAGAATTCGATCAGCAAAAAAGAAAAACATTTAGTCTAAATGTAGATTAATCTGCGTATTCTACAGTTATACTTCCGTGTTATTTTTATCTTTAAACATCTTCAAAGGTTAGTTATCACGGATCTTTTATCTCTTTCCACTTGTAGAAAGTCTAGAAATCTTATGAGAAATATTATCCGTCCATCTCAATCCAAATCATCTACTTCCTTTCCTGTCATCTTTCTTCAGCAATACCAATCCATTATTACATCTGTTAGTCCAACAGCATCAATATAAAAATAAATAGCTTATTTTTTTCTAATTATATTACTCTTTTCTCTGCATCATAAAAATTTTTAAAAAATCTTATATAATTAAAATAAAACATGTAATTTCAATAAAAATTCGGATGCGAGTGGCAAACAAACGAGAGAGTTGAACGCATTCAAATTGAAAAATCGTTAGAACGAAGTATGTTGTAAGCTAATTTGTATCGATTATATAAATATTATTCTTGAAATAGTAAAATTGTTGTGTAACACTTTTTATTGAACAACATTCCTCATAAAAATGACACGAAAACAAAAAAAAATTGCGTGTTTTCGACGTTAATAGTTTTAATCTAATTCGCATTTAGCTAGATTTAAAACATCAGTTTTGTATACAAATCAATGAATCAACCGAAAATTATTATGAATAATAGAAATTATAAATAAATCACAGATATTTATGTTTATAAAAATCGACTTATCACGCTACTAACAGATTAAAATATAAACATGAAAATTCCAAATACCAATAATTGTTAAATGTATCCAATCTTATCATTTTTCTTGCAGGCAGTTAAGAAAATCCATTATGTACCATACAAAAAAACTTCTATAGTACTTGAAAAGCTTTAAAAAATGTCGATACAAGAAATTTTCAATATTACAATTGCTACTATAAGAGCAATAAAGAATCTTTAGATAGCACCATAACACATTCTGAAGCACACTCGAAGCAAATCTTGCAATTGAAACAACTATAAAAGAAACCAATATACAGTAGTAATAGTAGTACCTACTATAGTGAATCCTCATCGAGATGAAACTAGTCATCGTTTATTCATTATTCAATTTATTCGGCAATGTTTTAAAATTAGAAAAATATTTTCTCGGGTTATATAAAATCTTTAAAATGTTTACTTTTACGTAGGTATAGCGCATAAAAAAAAAAAAAAATATTTTTCTTTTAGATGAATTTTACTAAAAATATTATAAAATAATCAATGAGATAGAACTAAAGGATGAATCAACTTCTCGCTCAATTTCTTGTCGTCATTCAATTGATATAACTTTAAAATTTTATGATCAAGCATGGAATTGTTTGCTATATTTTCCACTTGGGATGATACAGAAAATTATTTCGAAGCAGTGTTTATTTATAAAAGAAATTCTATTTTTGCGTGATTTGTTCGAAAAGAAATTATTATTTGATACAAAATAAATATAAAAATATAGGATTATAATTTATTTGAAAAAAAAATTCGAGGCTTTGTTGTTGAGTTTATCTAGCAATTTTTTAAATAGCTTAGTTTCTTTTCTAAAAAGAATAATTCGAAAGAAATACAGAAAATTCAAAAAATAATTTTGAAATTATTTAGCCTTTTTTTAAATTAGCACCAGTGTTTTTGTGAGTATAATTATTTTTTATACGAAAATATTTCATGCTACATTTAAAAATTCGGCATGTAGTTTGCAATAAGCATAATCTACTCTAAAAGTTATACTTTCTCTGAAAATAATAAAGTAGTTAGTAGTGCATATAATTATTTATTTATTAATGCTGAAGAGAATTACTGAACGATTAAATAATACAGTTGTTTGGTCTAATCTACATAATGGTTTTTGTGCATTCGATAAGCTGCTTTTCAAAGTGCACTTTGCACCTTAAGTGTGGACGTAGTGTTATTTCATTGAGATAATTTGTGAATATGATTTCGGAAGTTTAATGGCATTTATCCAGCATTTTCGTTTCAGTAAGATTGGTTTGCTATACAAATAAACATTTTAACAAAAAACCATTGATATTTAATAGCATATTGGTTTCGATAGTTACTAGAAACATATAAAACACCGAAAGATGATGGATTATAGAACATGATATTCGAACTTCTAGTGCATGTACTCGTTTTATGACAAAAAAAAAAATGTAGTTTATCTCGCCTGACTGGGGAAACTCTGCCAGAATTTCTAAATCATCCTTCTGCAGTTACGATTTCGTGCCTATCAGTTTACAAGACGTTTAAGTTTAGATTGCCATCACACGCTTCTAAGGCATCGTCATATCAAATTATTATTCATTGATTGAGAACATCACGCTCCATATTCAGTTACTGATTTTTCTCGGTGAATGTTAATACTCGAAAACCTGTATATATATATATATATATATCGAAATAAAAGGATATGAATCGTGAAAATCTGTACACTTATAAATGCGTTTCTAAATGTTATTTTTATATCGGTTTTAATGTTATTTTTATTAATACTATTATGTGAACACAACAACAGGATTGAAACATCGTTTAAAGTATTTTTACGACGTTCCGGAAGTGACATCGTAAAAGTTTAAAAGTCAATTTTTCAGTACAAATAGTTGGAAACGAAATATATAGGGCCTATATATATAAAACTCGAACATTGTCAATTTATTAATATAGAAGGATGATAATAATTTCTTCCTTTTAGAGCCATGTATCCTTTATAAAACACCTTGTAAACATTGCATTTTTAACATTAAACTTTACTGACATCATAGTGAAATTTTTATTAGAAAACTTTACGATTTAGATGAGTCTTAATCATTTATCCATTTCGCTAATTAGTGCGAAGACATTTGTATTAATGGAATTTTTGAAGGATCATGCTCCACCCCACGTTAAATATATCTTGTTAACAGAACATGTTAGAATATCTTCATGTATAAATTTATCAAATAATATTTCTGGCAGCTTTTTTTTATTTTGTCCTCTCTATTTTTATATTCCTTTTAATGAAATAATTCGGAGATAAATAACCAATTTATTAATATTTAAATTATTCTGAAATACTGAATATTTTATTTACAGTATGTCGGAATGCTTAAGCAAGAATACCTGAATAAAATTTTTATTATATATAGGTTAGAAAAGTAAATAATAATAAAAAATTATGCGACCATCATATAATATTTAAGAAAAGAGTAGAAATTTATTGAGAATTTCACTTGATTTCCATCTGTTTATCTATTTTTAAACCAAGAAAAAAATAATAATAATTTTACAGAAAAAAACTGAATATAGTAAAATGCTTTTAAAAAATGATAAATTTTTGTGAATTTAACGTAAAAGCGAAAAGATTAAATTTTATTTTATAAAGTATCAAGTGGAAAAAAATAATAATAATTTTACAGAAAAAAACTGAATATAGTAAAACGCTTTTAAAAAATGATAGATTTTTGTGAATTTAACGTAAAAGCGAAAAGATTAAATTTTATTTTATAAAGTATCAAGTTCTTATACATAACATTTATTATCTCCAGGCTATCGGATGCTAAAGATAATATTCAGTCAATAGTTTTTCTTTTCTTTTTTTTTAATAAAATAAAAGATGCATTTGAGAGTTTGAGCTTCACCAGAAAAACATACTTTTGTAAATAATAAAAATAATTATTATATAAATAATTATTGAAAAATTAAAATAAATAAAAAAGTATTTCCTCTTTATAAAATTATGTAAATATTTGAAGAGTGAAGTTTGTATTAAAATGCAGAGTAGACATATTATCGATTAAATTGCGTTTGCTGATAGCAATCTCAAAGGGTTGAAATAGTGTAGATAGATTTCAGCTATGTTCTAGAAACATAATAACCACTATTCTTTAACCTTCGTATCCAATTAAAATTATCAATTTGTCATTAATATGGCGAAATGAGTTCTTGAGTTGTTCAATTGGATTGCTATGTAAAATCCTCTAATTGCATAATGATGCTGTAAATATACTGCACTATACATGTATGATGTTTCATATTCAAAATTTTGCATTAATTAATTTTTCTTTGGTACTATAAATTGTAGCGAATGATTGTTTTATTTAATACGATTTAAAGTGGAAATTGTGCCAAGGTTGGATTGATCTAATCTACTTGCAGAAGTTTTCTACTTTACTGAAGTAAATTTGTTTTCATATCATATGAGATTGATATTATTAAGATTTTATAAAAATATTAAAATGTTAAATGACAAATGGATGGAATTTCTATTGTTGAATGATCAGAATCTAAAATATAATAAAGAGGAAACGTAATTCGAACCCTGAGTCCCCTGGAATGAATATCTGAATTCAATAATGCATTTTCCAAGCATTAAACACATTATCCGCAAATTACTCTAATAAGAATAATAAAAAATAAGTCAAAGATCATATTTTTAAGGTAGCGCAGAAACCTTTTGGAATTGCAATTGTTTCTATCTAAAGAAGCAGGAATCGAATGCTGAGTTCCTAATTCTCGTATTTCAAGAAAGATTTGGGTCTTATTCATTCATCTTCACTCTTTCAGGCTCCGGCCGACCCCAATTGCAAAAGGGTTCACCGCATGACAAGGGTTCACTCGAAAGATCGAAAGCCTTTCATCTTGAGATCAGATATCAATTCTGGGTCCAATACTTCCAGATATTTTAGAGTTCGGGGCTCATCCTATCAATCTCCATCCTTCATTTACAGATACTTGATTTATCGATCTCACCACAGGTGTGAGTAAATCCTATTCGACTCTGGAATATTGCTTAGTACCTGACAAAGATGGAAAGTGGCTTAATACTAAAAAAAGAAATAAAACGCCATCAAAAGTTCCATCAATCCGAGAGTCTATAGTAGACCCTGAAGTGGTCAACATTAAAATATATAGGTTATGTGATTACGCGATATAATTAAAACTAACTTAACCTGGACATCAAATTTATAGACATTGAGAAGTAAAAGATAAGTTATGCAAAGTAAAAATAATTCTGAACTTGAAAAATGATTTTAAAAAAATTATTTATATAAATATAGAAAATGTTAAAGATTTAGATACGATTATGGATATATTAAACATTACAGATATATTCTGATTATTTGTTTCTGTTTGTACTCAATGTATCAAGATTTGCATATGTTTAAATATATTTTAATTAAGCATTTCGATCAGATTTGACGCGCAATCTGAAGAGGTTAAACGATTTTCATAGTTAATTTAATCGAAATTGGATAAGTTTGACTTATCGCATTCCACTGATTGTTTTTAAATTAATGATTGTACAAACGTTAAATATGGTTAGTCTCTGTTAGGGGTTGATTTATTTGTGGAAATTTTTTCCTCTTATTCTACCACTGTTTCATTAAGAAAATGAAGTAATTTTGTTAAGTGAATTTCTTAGCTTGTATTGTACTTTTATGCTCAAACAAATGTGTGAATACTTTTATTGTTATTCTACGAGATAATTAAATATTTATACAAACATCGTATATCGCAAATTTGACTATTGGATTAGTTAATAAACTTTTAATTGTGTTCGTATTTAAATTGGAATTAAACAACCGTAAAACTTTCTATTGTGACTGTTAAGTAACTTGAATTTTTTTTTTTGTAAAAATAGAGTATTGCGAGAGTTAAATTTAATTAATAATATAGGAATTTATAATAGATTCAACACTTATTAACATATTTAGCTTAATTAAACTTCTTGTTGACGAAAACACTGGCAAATATTCAATTCTGTCCGTTTGCAACATGCTAACTTTTGTTTAAGAAATCCAATTGCTTAAATTTTGGACAAGTTCTACCATAATTTATGCGGTTTAAAAATAGTTAATTCAGGAGATTTATTCTATCGAGAACGATCGTCAGAGATGTTTGATTCAACTCAAATTTCATAAGTGAACCAATAAACTTCTTTAGCATCAAAAGGGAGCATAATAATAATCTTATTAAGTCATTCTTTGCACGTTCGTGGATGGAAATTTTTCTTTTTTTTTCTTTTTTCAAATAAAATAAAATCGATATTGCTATTGTAGATCGAGCTGCATTTCTTCAATTCTATCGACAAAACAGTCTATCGAATGTAAAAAAAAAAAATTGTAAATGCTATATAAAGCAGTAAAAATTCATGCTTGTAATAATTTTCAACTCTATCGACAAAACAGTCTATCGAATGTAAAAAAAAATTGTAAATGCTATATAAAGCAGTAAAAATTCATGCTTGTAATAATTTTCATAAATTTATTATGCTTATAAAATTATATTTATATTATTTTTAATCATTAAAGTTATCTTTACAGAATAAATCTCTTATTTAAATAACATAAGAAATTAGCAAAATGTATTTAAATTTTGAAATTTTTACCATTGTTAAGTATCATTATCATTAAATTTCATTAAAATTACCTTTCATATTAGTATGTCATCTTTCGTTGAGATAGTTTAAAAGATATAATAGAAATTTGTAAATTTTGAACGGCCGCCATCTTGTAAAACTACCACGTCAAGTCTTCGAAATTTCGACTTTGGATAAAAAATTTAGACCAAAATTTGAATATTATACAATATTTTGTTCAAGAGATGTTTTGCAAACAGCCTAAAATTTCGACTTTGGATAAAAAATTACGATAGACCAAAATTTGAATATTATACAATATTTTGTTCAAGAGATGTTTTGCAAACAGCCTACTATATATATAAAGATTAAAAAGTAATTATATATAATCACTTTCATAAAATATATCTGAATTCCGTGTCATCTATAATGTCATTCACGTGAGACAAATAGTTTTAGAGATATCGACGTTTTACTCTTTCGAACGGTTGCCATCTTGTAACGAAATCACGTAGTATCCTCAAAATTAATCTGTACATGCTTCGTATAATAAAGAATGATCCTCTAAAATTTGAATTATCTACGATGTTTGATTCTTGAGATAACTTGATGAAGAACGGATGGTGATCGAAGTGAATATATATAGCCACTATCTTTTTATAAAAAATGGTTTAAAATCTTAAAAATGCAAACTTAATCAATAATAAATTCACGTAAACTTAATAATATCCGATTTAAAATAAATTAAGTGAATTAAAATTTTAAAATTTTATAACTTTATTCGATTCGAGATATCTGCTTTGCAGCAAACGTAAAAAGCATTAACTTTATTACTGCAGTATAGATAGAGTGCAACGATCTCGTTCAAGAGAAAAAAAACATTAGGAAAAGCAATTTAGTGCCATTTGGATTAGATCAGAATAAGGATTAAATAATAAATTTAAATTGTTATGTAGTTTTACGGGTACACGAAACTAATTTAAGTAACAATGACGAAAAATCTTTCGATTGATAATTTATAAACTGATATGGTAATTAAATTATTTTAATATTGAGCAATTTATTTTCTATTGTCCATTAAACGTGTATAATAATTCTGTTAAAGATAAATAAGCATATATTAAGAAAAATATTCAATATTTTCTTTAATACAATACATTAATCTTATACTGAAGATTAGTTGTGTGTTATAATGATTATTTTATTTATTGCTTTGACTAATTAATTCATTTCAATAACATTCAGTATTATTTAAAATCATTTTTCGATTATTAATCGAGTAGTGGAATTATATAGAATCGATTACGCTTGTTTAACTCTGCAAAATATCAATAAAAAATAGCTAATATTTTTCCAACCTTAGACCTTAATCTGTAGTAGCCTACATGCTATCAGTGGTTAAGTAAACTTATTATTCGCAAACATATAAATCTAAATTGAAAATTTTATCAAATTTTTAATAATGATTAAGGTTAAAAAATAGTTGATTTAGACCAGGGGTGGGCAAACTTTTGGGAGAAAGGGCCATACGCATTAATGAAATATAGACTAGGGCCGCATCCAGGGTCCGGCATGTAGTGAAAAATTTTTTCAGGATGCTGGGCCTGGCCTAATAATCCCTATCTTTCACTTTCTGGCTCCATCTGCAGATGTGGGTACAGCACGTGGTTGGGATTGATCCTGCCCTTTAGTAATCTATTTGATTGGAAAAGGGCGTAAAACAAAATAGCAAAAAACTCCCAAAATCCCGCCTTCATCTAATAACTGTCTGAGATGATTAATTCTCTTAGAAAATTATGTAGCCAAAATAGAAAGATCCTGAACTTTTTCTAAGGACAGCATTTGTAAAAGGTGACATGTTAAAATTAAGCCAATTTTCTTAGTAGATCAGCTCTTATTGGCCATTATATGATCATAGGTTTGAATAATGATGGCAGTCCGAAAAAAGTAAAACGCCATTTTCGGGGAAGTTCGGCAGGGTCGAAATTCTTTTAAATTATATATTAAAATTATAATTTAATCATTTAAATTTGAAACAATAAATAAAAACATACCTGTTTAGGAAATTACACAAATATTAAATACAAACACCGTGAAATTACAAAAAGTATTGAGTTGATTGACCAATCAAACGATATTATTTGATTTTGAATGTATTTTGCATCCGATTTCTTACACAATGTGACTTTTATACTGGTTAACAGTTAATAAAATCTATTTCTGTAAAAAATATGAAACTGTAACGATATCTACAGTTTACCATATGAATTATTATTTATTACTTTTCTAGAAATTACATAAACTACATTGCTATTGATAAGATATGGAACAGATTTGATATTTTTTTTATATTCATTTTATTTATCGATAAAATTTTTGGTATTATGGCTATCAGTTACGAGGGCCGCATGCAGCCCGCGGGCCGCGGTTTGCCCACCCTGATTTAGACTATATAATATGTAAGAAACCATATAAATATGTTGCATTTATTTTTGTTCAGCTTATGAGGTAAGCTTACTATTTATATTATTTGTGATAAAGTCTTTACTTAAACAGATCCTTCTAACTTTGACTTGTGGCATAGAAAAAATCGTTACATAAACTACTTTTTATGTGAAATATGAAGAACAGAAAATCCTATTTATAAAATAAGTATCTTTTTTCCTGTATGAGTTTGCTTGTTTGGTGCTATTGGGAGTATAAGCAGTTTTCTCTGCAGAAATGAGTGATTAATAAGCAAATATGCGCGACTTCTGCCAAATGAGAATTGCACATTCATTTTTGAATTGAATTGCACAATATTTGATTTGCGAAATGTGAATTGCACATTATTTTTAATTTTTATATTAAACTTTAATAAAAAAAACATAATCAGATATTTTATCTGTGTATTCTGAATTGTTTCCCAATTTTTATAATGAAAAATATTAGTAAAATCTTTTATCGGTGTTAAATAACGATTAATCCATTTTTTACAAGGAAAAACTTTTTAAATGAATACATCATCATTTATGTGAGATAAAAAATTTCAAAATTATCGACTTCAGTATTTCAATCGAGCACGATTTTGTTACGAAAATATAGGATATTCAAAATTTAATAACATAATTTAGCAAATAATAAAAGTTTCTTCAAAATCTGAATGCTCCACAATACTTGATTTTTGAAATATTTTTCTAATTGCCAAAATGATTACATAAATATCAATTTTAATAATAAAAAAACTAGTTAGGGTGCTCGGCGTTGACGGGAATTTTTGGCATATAATACAATTTATAAAGTACAACTATTACGTCATTATGATACTGGATATCTTAGCTACTTTATTATAAATATGATTATTATAATTTATTTATTATAGTACTGTACTTAGAAATTTATCGATTGGGATTTTTTGTGTCTAATTTTAACTTTGATTTAACCAGCATATGACGTTACGCGTAAGGTTATTGTCGCAGCGATATGACGTTACAGTGAAGTCGTAAGTCGGTGTTGTTTTGTGACGTCGCTATGAATTTATTAAAAAAAGAAGAAAAGGAAAAAACTTCAGAGAACATGATTTCATTACAAAATAAAATAAATTTCAAACGTAAAATTATTAAATTCATATAATACAAGTATATAAAAGCCAAAACAATCGAACATCGTTATATGACATCACGATTTGTGATGTCGCTATTTATTTATTAAAAAAAGAGGAAGAAAATGAAAAAATTCAAATAGAATGGTTTTCATCACAAAATAAAATGCTGAAATGCACGCCATCATTACCCTGGAATATTTTTCAGTTATAATTTTTAGTTATGCCACCGAATTTCACAGGGGATATGTATTGTCCGTCCACGAAAACCGCGCCTAGCTAAAGTGGATGAGTTCAAACGCGAAAGGGAGAGTCGCAGTCGGTATAATGAGGGATGGGAATGGTTTCGGTTTCGATTTACTTTGCATATTTCTGTTATTTGTCATCTTAGTGTTTTCGCTTCCCTTTTTCTATATACTATTTACTTTTTTCTAATATACTATTTCCAACGTCGAAACTAATCATTTAGCATTCGACATTAATTCTGTTAGATATACTATTTCCAACATCAAAACTAATCATTTAGCATTCGACATTACAATAATTCCATTCAACTTCAGTTATATCTTGCGTTTGAAAACATCCATGTGCGATTACATTCAATTTTAATTAATCATTTAGCATTCGACATTACAATAAACTTCCATTCAACTTCAGTTTTCTTGCGTTTGAAAACATCCATGTGCGAAGCTGTCATCCCTATTTTGTCTGGACTCATTCAGTTAGCGCACGCGTACTTGCGTCGATGGTCGCGGCTAAGCTGGACAGACAATAATTTTTTTGGCGCTGCAATGATTGGGGTTTCATATGTTTGTGCATATTGGTGATGTCATCTATTGTTTACGTCATAGTGACGACGTACACCAGTGATATTCTTTGGCGTCATCTATTGATTATGTCATGTCGATGCGACTATAACGACAGACCAGATTCGAACAAAATTCTGAAAGATTTAAATACATATTTTCGGTTGCGATTGCAAAACGCCTCTCCTGGGGCGATCTTCATCCAGGATACCCTATATTATCCGTAGGGAATCACTTAGGTCTGGATATATCAAACCGAATGGGAATGCTCAGCAAACAAACGAACGACCAAAACATTGTATTTTGTATACATGACTAAAAGTAATAAGATACATCATTATATTTAATATTTACGTACTTTACATGTGTAGGTAATCCATGGAAACAATATTGATACAGACTTTTCATTATAAGTATCATTTTAAAGGATGAAATACCATAAAATAAAACAGATTATTGCCGACGATATTAACATTACTACTGAATAAAAGAAAATTAAAAAATGTACCGTACGTATTCAGTTAACTTATAACAAAGCTAATCAGTAAAATCCAATTTTTACAATCGAAAAACTTTCAAATGAATACAAAATCATTCACATACAGAATTTTTTAAATTTCGAACAGTCGTCATGCTGCAACATGAAATTAGTGAAAAACGATCAACTGAAATTTCATTGTCTGCGATGTTTTTGTTTTTAAATTATTTTGTGGGATGACACGAGATTCAGAAAAATGAAAAATTAATCATAAAAGGTCATTTTTGTGAAATATTCTCACATCTAAAATCCTTTGAAATTACTATATCATTCTTATAAGGCAAGTAGTTTCATATGTATTGGTATTTTAGTGTTTCGAATAGTTACCGTTCTTACTTCTAATGGCTAGCATCTTGTAACATGACCATATAAGACCCTGAAAATTAATGAGCACATATCTTGGATAACAAAGAATTTATACTGTAAAAATTTAAATGTTGTGGAGTCCTTCGTTATCGAGAAATTTTTTGATGAATAGACGAATGAAATGAATAATGTATTCATATAGGATATCCCATAAAGTTCCATTATATTGTTTAAAACTTTAATAATTTAAATCTATATGAAGTAAAAATATTCTGCAAAATGCATCATAAGATAATTTAATGTAAATTTTTCATGAACCAAACATTAATTTAATCTAATTATTTTTTAACTTATTCAAATAATCCATCGTAATTAAACTGAATGGTTTCAACAAAGGCGAAGTCGAATTATACTGTATACTCAGGTAACAGAGATACATACTAGAGGTGTAGTTTATTACACAAAACCTCGTTCTTTAGACCATCTTCGTGCTAGGATAACCAATACGATCAGTGCTTCAGTTGAAAAACAGCTGCAGAGCGTATTTGTGAATCTTCAAAATTATATGCTTTGTATCAATAATGATGATAGCAATATTGAAAGTTAACAATCCTAAGATTATATATGCAAACCTGGAATAAATTACGCTTTTAATCGATTTCAACAGATTGTTGTTATCTAATAAGAGTCTGTAAAATATTAAAATTCAAAACTGCACAAGAACTTTATGGCCACCTGTATAGAATAATTATTCTTGTAAGAAAATGTGCTTGAAATGCTTAAAAAACTAAAACAACAGAATGATATTCGATGTTCGTTTATTCACACTGATTACATAAACGATGCTCTTTTTTATTGTAAACAATTCTAAATTAATTTTTTGCTGCACCTCTTGAAAATGCATTTATTTCTAACAGATGAAAGCTAATCAAGACAATAAATTAGCTATATTTTGATATGATAAAGTGTATTAAAATGAACGATTTTATTGAATGAATTGCGATCTACTAATTGAGTTTTATATTTTAATTACGCTTACTCTAACAAGATTATTGAAATCTAAAGAAACAATATTTATTTTTCAACTATAAAAATAATACGATGGAGAATATTATAAAGCATTTTGAATACTAATATTGTATACTCTTATAATAGAAATTTTCTAGGCACGATCCTGAAAGTAAATAAACAAATAGACAGACATCATAAGAATTTTCTTGAATAAAAAAGAAGAATGAATTGGAAAACGGATTCTATCAATTGTTTGTGATTTACCTTTTTTTATTATTATTTTCTGCAGAAATATATCAATCATTAAACTATACAAATTTCGTAAATATAGCATCTAATAGATTTCCTTCCTGATGGGACATATATTTTCTTCGATCAATTTTTCTTAAAGGAAGTAGTAGAAATTTTTTTAAATAAATAAGATAAAAACATTTATAAATAATCTAATAAAATCATTAAAATAACGAACTTTAAAAAAATCCTATCAAATATATTGTATTAAAAATTATGTTTCGTACTTACGTGAGATGATTTTATAGATAATTTTATTATTAAAAATATATTAGGTGAAACGAAAAATGAGAGATGCTTGATTAAGAGTTTCATTTTTAAAAAAATGAATTTTATGTTAATAAGTATAAAAATCTAATCATGAAATTTTATATAATGTTCGAAAATTCTAGTAATAAGATATTTTTCTATAAATATTCATTAAAATATTAAAATTCAATGATCAAATTTTATTATGTTAAAGTTTATACTCATGGAAACTTAATACTCAGTTTATTTTTTAACGATAATATAAATGGAAAAATTTTCACAATTAGCGCATTTTATTTTAAAATAATATGCTAATCTAACGAAACTTTAAATAATCCAGTTAAACAAATGCAGAAAAATCCAGTTTTGAATGACTTGACTAAAGCCATTTTTGCATAAATATCAACGAAACTTATAAAAAATAAAATGATTTCGGTAGAACTTAATTATTTTGAAACGATAATTGTTTTTTTATTTTTATCCTATCGCAAAAATTAAAGATCTTTACGGATAAAGAATAATAATACACCTAAATCAATTTTTTTTTTCTCAGTTAATCTACTAAAGCTTAATCTTTTAAATAGTAATGATATACTAAATTGAAAGATAATCGCCTAATATTTTTTCGTCTTTTAATTTAATAAATTAATTGAATTTTTCAATAATTATTAATTACCGTTTTATCTATTATCATTTAGCATTAGCTAAGTAAAAATACCGGTATTTATATCATTTATTTTAATTAATTTGACTTACTTTTTGCATATGCGAAAAATATCATTAATATTTCTAATTGAAGTTTCGAAAATTTCTGTTATTTTTTTTCTTTCTTTAAAAAAAGTAGTTATTTTTCATTCCTAAATCAATAATCAATAAGGAAATTGTTAAATAATGCTACTGATTACCTCGATTTTTATCTAAATGCTGTATGTAATTTGGAACAAACAATGTTCAACTCTTGTGTTGTGTTCAGTTTGTGTTAAATTCAACTCTATATTAATTCAGTTCTGTGGTAAGATTAGTTATGCTAGATTCATGCGTTAGATAAGGAAGTTGTTAAATAATGCTACTGATTACCTCAATTTTTATCTAAATGCTGTATGTAATTTGGAACAAATAATGTTCAACTCTTGTGTTGTGTTCAGTTTGTGTTAGATTCAACTCTATATTAATTCAGTTCTGTGGTAAGATTAGTTATGCTAGATTCATGCGTTATGTTTGATCAGTTGTATTGTGTTTAGTTATGTATTAATTTTAACACTATTGATTCAGATCAGTTATGTTGGATTCAGTTTGTGTTTAGTCAACTATGCTGAGTTTGGTTCTGTGTTAGTTTCGTCCATTTTAGCTCAGTTCTGTATTAAGATTAGCTATGCTGTGGCATCTTCGACTCAACTTTGTGTTTAGTCAACTGTTTTATGGTTCATCTTTGTGTTTATCAGCTATGTTATGTTCAGCCAGAGCCGTATTTACCATACAGCGCATTAGGCGCAAGCTGGGACCTCGCTCACTATAGGGTCACATTTTAAAACAAAAATTTATTGATGAAATTAAGCAATTTTTAATAATAATAAAGGAAGAAAATTCAATTAAAAGTATGTACAAATATATAAACGATGGGTTAAGGTCTATTTTTCCGAACGTAGAAACAATTTTTAAAATATTTTTGACGATGCCTATTTCAAACACAAATGTTGCTCATTTTCAGTGTTGGGACGAATAAAAAAATTATTTAAGAAGCAACTTGCATCAAAATAAAACGAGGACCTGTCGTCATTATGCATAAATCAGATGTAATGGACTCGATTAATTATGATTACATTATAGATATATTTGCTAAAACCAAATCCAGAAAAAACTTTTGGTTATTTTTTTAATTTAAATTTAAACTGATTTTTATTTATAATTTTTTAATGCAAATACAGTCGATTCCGCTTAATTGGGCCACCGGTTAATTAGGACAACCGCTTTTTTGGGCCAATCTCGAAGAACGGAAACCAAACTAATCAACTAATACATAATTTAAATGCTTAATTGGGACAGTAGCAGAAAAAGAATTTAGCAATTTTAGACATATTTTAGGGATTTTTCGAAAGTATGTCAATCAGCGTCTGCTTAAGAGTCTACCGTTACTATATACTGTACCTGGTGATATTCATTTACAATTCCATTTTATTTAAAAGTTTTAAATCTTTGCCAAGATGCCAAAAAATGATTTTACACTTTCAATTAAATTGCTTTGCTGGATAAAATTAAAAGCCAGCCATTTAATACAAGCTGTTGTAGACCACTGGTATAACTGGTATACCAAAATTTATCATAGCGCTTCTCCTACACAGACTTACTGATACAACTGGTGTATCAAAATCAAAAGACTACACTTGACTCGCTGAATAAACCAAAATCTACCATAGTGCGTCTTCTACAAAAAGAAAATCAACTGCGTAAGGAGTGGGCATTACCTGGTGTACCAAAATCTATCATAGCGCGTTTTCTACAACAAGAAAATTAACTGCGTGAGGAGTAGGCATTACAGAAAGAAATTCCAGGAACATTCACTGCGTGAGGAGTGGGCATTACAGAGCGTTTTCTACAACAAGAAAATCAACTGCGTGAGGAGTGGGCATTACAGAAAGATAATTCTAGGAACATTCAAAAGAAAGCGTTATGGAAAGGATCCAGAAGTCGAAGAAGTTCTACAAAAAGAAAATCAACTGCTTAAGGAGTGGGCATTACAGAAAGAAAAGGAACATCGAAAAGAAAGCGTGATGGAAAGGATTCAGAAGTCGAATGGAACAGCGAAAAGAAAGCATGATGGAAAGGATTCAGAAGTCAAAGAATTCAAAAGAAAGCACAATGGAAAGGATTCAGAAGTCGAAGAAGCATTAGATCAATGGATTTCGATTGGGCATTACAGAAAGAAATTTCGGGAACATCCAAAAGAAAGCGTGATAAAAGAATCCAGAAGGTGAAGAAGCATTAGATCAATAGATTTCTATAGTAGATCCAGAAGTTGAAGAAGCATTAGATCAATGGATTTCTATAGTTAAGATACAAGTCGAAGAAGCATTAGATCAAATGGTTTTCTATAGTTAGCGGGCAGAGAAATTCCAGGAACATCGAAAAGAAAGCGTGATGGAAAGGATCCAGAAGTAAAAAAGCATTAGATCAATGGTTTTCTATAGTAAGCAGGCAAGGTGTGTAATATTAGATCAAACGGTTTTCTATAGTTAGTGGGTGAGGCGTGAATATCAGCAGCCCAGTGTTGAAGGCGAAGTCAGAGGAGATCGCTAAAAAACTAATAATTAGGTATCTATTTTAATAAAACATTAAAATAGGTACCTAATTATTATTTTTTACCTATTATTTATTTACCTACATATTAACATATTTTATATTGAATTTATTATTAGGTCATTTAATTGGGGCTTAATTGGGCCAAAATGGATTAGTTCCAACGTGTCCCAATTAAGCAGAATCTACTGTATATGTATATAGCAATGTTATGTTATTGTCGCCGTGTTAATGATCAATGTTGTGTTATTTTTATTTTATTAAAATGAGTTATGGAAATGTCGACTTTTATTTTCAATAAACTTAAAAAAAATATGCATATGAATTTTGATTAACTGAAACAGACTTGTTCTTTTTGGGTCTCTTAATGATGTTGCGCCTAAGGCCTCAAACTATAAATATGGCTCTGGTTTTTACCATAGATTGAGCTCTGTATTAAGATTAACTGTGATATTTGATATAGTTTTGGGTTATGTTTGATTTAGTTTTGGGTCTGATCAACTATGTTGGGTTCAACTCTATTAAGCTCTGTTTGTATTCTATTATGTATTACATTCAAATCTGTTAGAGGAAATTGTATTACATCAGTTTTGTGCTGAATTTCCTTGAATTTTGTTTGTGCTTATTAGGTTCAACTCTATGGATTAGTTCTACGTTAGGATCGGTACTAATGAATTCAGTTTTACTACATTCTAATGTTATTTTGGAGACGTTGAAATTATAAACTTTCAACATTTTTAAATCAAGAAAATGGATATGTAAATTTAAAAAAACTGCCTAAACAAAGCTAATTTGTACTTTAAAAACTCACGGTTACTTTTAAGAAGTTTAAACAGATATTACGCGATTACAGTTATAGAAGAAAATTCTGAAAAATTCAACATATAAATCTATATATACATATATACATGCATGCATAAAGTATAAAACAATTTTTACTGAGTACGCTTTTAAGAAGCATATATTTCTTTAATAATTCAGCAAAAATTGTTTAGAACGAAAAATTCCAATCCCATTCACAAATATCACGTGATTCCATTGCGTACGTTTCTACGTGTACAGCAAACAGGCTATTACACGTAGCACAGTTTAGATCTCATACACATCCAGATGTGTCACAAAACTATGAATAAACATTACATTACCACTATCGAGAATTAACGAGTCATTCATAAAATATTAAATCTTCCGCAGTTTTATTATTATTTATCTGCCAACAAAATCATAAAAATCGGATTGATGCATAAATAAGGGATTTGGATAAACAGTAAAAAAAGAAACAAAAATTGTAAATTTGTTTCTAAATTTAAACTTATGGTATATCATCTATTCGCGAGATATCCGGTTTCACAGATACGTAATTTCCGGTTTTGAGATTGGAATCTTAACTGTGCAATGAATTATTCATAATATTATTATTATTTCTCGCGTAATACTTGAACTATTAACTTATTTAAATATATTTTAATTTAAATAAAAAAAAATGTAATAGAAATATTAAATAAGTTTTATTATTAGCTAATAACTTAAGAACTAAAATTGAACTGAATTCTTTATAATATACATATATACTTTTTTTAATATATGGGACTCATTTAAACGTATAAGAAATCATTTATATTATATTATTAATATTTTAGTAACTTAGAATGTGTGAAAATATCAGAAATTTAGCATCTGTAAAATTTTATTTTTGTTCATAACGATGTGTTCTAGTGTATAGTATAAATAAGTTTTGGTGCAAATAACTCTGGGGTCATAAAATTTTATATTTTTTACGTAAAAAAAAGCACGATGATAAATACGACTGTGTGTTTTTATTTAGTGCCAGCGATAGTTTTATGCTGAAAATTTAATAATTTAAAAAGTAGTTCCGCATCCCTTTTCTGTTACATATATAACCTACAGCATATAGGCGAACTTTATGTAAATGGAATTTTTTGCATGTTTGAGGCAGGAATATAAAAATAAAATAACTATAAAGTCAAATATTTATTTTTTAACGCAAAAACAAGCTACTCTATACATGTCCTCCCTATTTTTTTGTCCGTTTTAGTAAGATAGAAAACTAAAAATTGCATCAATAAGATACAATTCTGTGCATTAAAGTGAAAAATCGTAAAGATATATTGTGACATTATTCGCATTTTCAAATTAAGTATTGTGTGAAAGATGAGTGTGCAGATTATTGTTTCCACAATTAATTATTGTCTGGATATGCATTCCAAATCACGTTCAGGTTTATTCACATTTCCAATATTTAATAAGTTTATAATGAAATTTAATTTGATAAAATTAAAGTAAAGGGTCAAAATGGATATTAACTTTAATCAAATTGATATCCATTAACTTTATTAATATTTAATGGATATATTAAAAGACTTTACGCTAATTTTAATAATTTCTTTTAATCTGAATGATAAACTTTTATAAATTTATGATATAAGTTAAGTGCAAATCTGAAAATCTTTGTTAAGAATTAATCATATTTTTTTCCCTTTGATAAATACTTCTTTAAATGGAGGAATTGGTTTCATGTTTTAATATGTAAACAAGATAAACATGAATTTTTTGATGATAATTTATTAAAAATAAATTAGAGCCTACCTTTTAAACTTCTTTGTTTCAGGAACTCCTTTAGGTTCTTTCTTTGATTTAATCCAAATTTCGTGACAAATTGTAGCGATATTAAAATAAATGAACAACTTGTACAACTTGTTGAATTCGTCACTCCGTAAAGTTCTTCGTAATGCTAAAAAATCTTTTAATACCCTCAACGTTTAGGCGAGTGTCAAAAGTTTTTAAAATTCCTAAATTTAGGAAATCCGAAAAAAGTGCAAAGAGTTTCGATTTTTTTATAACACATTAATCAAAAATTCCATTTTAAATATTTTTTTAAAAAATTTACTTTTGACACTCTTGATTTAGAGGAATTTCATATTAAATATTTTTATTTCTTAAATTTGGCAAATGTATTTATCATGAAAAAATTCTGTTTTTTTTTTTTTTTTTTTTTTTTTTTTTTTTTTTTTTTTTTTTTTTTTTTTTTTTTTCTGTTCTGTCGAAAGGTTGTTGCAAGATTAAGACTTTATAAAGCAAAATAAACTTTAGTGATAGCTTTTGAAAATAAATTTAAGAAAAGTTTACAAAGAATTTTTATTCGTATGACAAAAAGAAAACATATATGTAAAAGGTGCCAAAATATACCGAAATAATATTAGTGCATTGGCATATAACACTGAGAAGACTGATGGATTTTTAACATCCGAGCATTGCTAAGAAAAAAAGAAAGAAAATATGAAACAAATATATAGAGATAAAAGAAAACTAATCAAAATTTCTAGCTATGAGTCAAAGTAATTAATAATCTCAAAAAATACTGATCAAAATCATTATTGATAAAGATTGCTAACAAGATTTAGTTATTAAAATGGAAAGTTATCTGATAATTTTAAATTTTAGCAAATTATTAAAGCTTGATTTAAGTTATATTTTTATATAATTAGCGCAAAATACTGATATACATAAGTTGCTTTAACAAATAACCTTTTTTACATAAGTCTTAAAAATATATAACAATTGAAAAATTGGATTTCAAACTTTGATTTTATAGACTTCATAAAAAAAGATATAAAACTGAATAATTCGAAAAACTTTATAAATCTCACTAAAAAAGAAGTTTTGTGGATTTAAAGTCTATCAACGAAGATATCACATGAAAATCCTCAAATGATAAGAAATGAAAAATCAAGCTGTTATTCAGGAGAATAAATATACAGATTAAACTCTAAGGAAAGTTCACGGAAGTGGATTTATACTATTTAGCAACACTTTAATATAAATTAACTTTCATAAGTAAATGAGCAAGCTTCATTTTCAAGTAAGGCAATTAGTCATCGTAATGAATGCTTTACTTTACATTGCAAACTTTCATATGAAAAGCCATAAAGTTAATATTCCATTCTTATCCCCTCAGTGCCATCTTAGTCATGCTGTTGCAGAAAATAGAAAATGATGACAAATAAAATTCTCTAAATTTAATTTATGATATAGATTTGTAATGGAAAGAAAAGAAAAAAAAAATAGATAAATTTAGATGCCAAATGCTGAAAAGACATTTTCAATATTTAACATTCAGTTTTTATAGAAATGCAATAAGGTGTACAAATATCAATATTCTGCATCCAATTCAAAATCGATTTTGAATCGTTTTTTTTATAGATATTTTTACATACGTTCGAATTTATTGCAAAGATTTTCAGATTTATCACTTATTTTTTAACCTGTGATCATTTTATATTAAATTTATTTTTCATAAAAAAAAGAAAAGCATTTGAAGCCAAATATTTGTTAAATCAAGAATAATAATCATGGAGTAACAGAAATATTCGATTTATTTTAATCAGATAAAAATGTCTAATTAATGATAATAGTATGCTAAAATTTGTGATGAGCAGTTTTTTTATAAATAAATCAAAAGATGTAGTGATTGTTTTGTAAAAACATAAAGATTAATTTATTGTTTTTTTTTAATATGATAATTATGAGTTTCTCATCTTAATTTGCATGTTTGTAATATATGTCTGTAATAATTTTCTAAACAAATATAGAATAAATTATAGCAGCCCATAAAGAAAAATATGTTATTCATTACTTTGTGCTATAATTAGAATGTATATAGTCCCTTTATTTCGGATTAAAACGTTATATTTTTGCCAAGGACTTAAATTTATGATAGAAAAATCAATCTTTTGTTTGGTTTTCTTTCCTAAGTCATGTGTTTATAGAGGCTATATATAAAATATGCTTTCGTAATGTATCACTTTTATAGAATGAGAAAATGGCGAATTTTTATATAAGGATATGAATTAGTTAATTAGTTTAGCAATTTGTATTGCATGTAAAATTATAATAATGTAAAAAAAAATTCAGTTACTCTTACGTACGCTACCATTCATCGTAAATTATCTATAATGTAATTCAACGATTTTTTTCGTGATTAGTTTAGCAATTTGTATTGCATGTAAGATTATAATAATGTAAAAAAAAAATTCAGTTACGCTTACGTACGCTACCATTCATCGTAAATTATCTATAATGTAATTCAACGATTTTTTTCGTAACGATGCTAATATGGTTTAATTTTTTATTTGAATATTTGCTAAGCGAATAATGAACTAAAACTCATTTACTGGAATTTATTAATTGATAATTAATATGGTTTAATTTTTCATTTGAATATTTGCTAAGCGAATAATGAACTAAAACTCATTTACTGGAATTTATTAATTGATAAAAATTGTTTATGAATATATGGTATTGTTTGGCAAACTTAAATTGGTTTTTTAATTCGTTTACGATGTCTAAATGAAGCTGTAACAATTCTGTAATCTCAACTTACATTTTAAATTTTAGTCATTAATATAAAACGTAATTTCATTTCTATATATTTTTTTACTATTTTAGAAATGTTTAGTTTAATTTAAATATTTAAATTAATTTTTTCGATATTTAATCAAGTTATCTGCGCTACCTGATAGGAATTTTTACATTTTTTTATATAATACAACATGCATATATAATATATACGCAAACGAAATTTTTCTATCTGATCGAAAATTTTTGCTATGTTTAATTAAAATGTATAAAAATACTTTAAATATTTTTATTTGTTTATTATATTTATCGGTGTTTTCGCAATTTTTAAAAAAACATATAATTTTTCCAAGATATTTTTTGTTTAACATATGTCGAGCTTATTAAATATTTAAAAATTATTCCAAACACGTCTGTTTATTATGTTAAACTGAAGTGGGCTATATAAATAGTAACAGTAATTTTTCAAAAATTTTAAAATTACGTTCATAGTTCGTGTTGATTTTTCTGTAAATTTTTATGAGAAGGAGAAAATAACTAAATATCTACGCCAATGATACTTACTGTTATCTGCCAAGATACACCAATAATACTGAGTGTCATTATTATTGTGTACAGTTGGGGCATTCCTGGTTCGTGATTTATGTTATGAGATATAACATTCATCTGTACACATGTCCTAGTAGTGTAGGTGAACAGAGGTAATGATAAATTTTCTGAAATTCCTGTAAATTATCCAAAGTTATCTTAAAGAAGACTTTTTTCCATAACGTAAACATTTAGGAGTTAAAAAGAAGCATAAATTTTGTATATACACATTTATTTATATATTAAATATATTATATTTGATTTTTGGTATCTTTCACTTTTATAAACTATATAACAAGACATGAAAAGCATTCTACCATGGGAAAATATCCCATTAGCTAACAAAACATATCAAAAAATACAATTGAGATTAAAACCGTCAATTATTATTATTTTTTTTTTATATAAAGAATTCAGGCCTTATATACGTGCTTTATAAATGTTAAAAATTGAGAAGAGAAATATAATCAGTAAAATTATGAAGTCGTGCTAAGTTTATCAATTCATCAAGCAAAAAATGAATGAATATTATGATTATAAAAGAAAATAATAAATGAAATTTATATATATATATATTAATGAAATATGATGCAAAAAAATCCATGCAAATCCTTAAAAAAGCCAATATATATTTTAAATATTTTTTAAAATCACTTTAAAAAATTTAAATAAATAATTAAATTTTAGTATAAAGAAAGAAAGAATGTAAACGATGCCAATTGGCATAAAAATTATTCTATACACATGCCATTTCTTTTAGAAATTTTTATTAATAAATAAAATCTTTCACCAGATTAGTTCGGTGAAAATTAACAAGACAAAAAATGAATGAAAAAAGACAGAGAAGAACTAGAAAGACAATGAGTTAAAAAATGAGTAGAAAAATTCCCAGTAAAAAATATAATTCGAATATATAAAAATTTTTTTCTCCGATCGAAGTTATCTAACTAAATAAATCCCCAAGCACCCACCTTCAAGGCACACGCTTCCCCACAATAATCAAACAAATAGCTGAATGGTCCTGTTGTCTGGGTTAAGGAGGCCAAGTTGTGCATCTGGAAATAAGGAGAGATGGAGACGGCTCAAAACTGGTCAAATATTAGCCTCAGCTGAATAAAACGTGATTTTTTTTTTTTTTTGCTCTACCCTGAGTGGCGGTTACGTAGATATCTGTCTATATACTATATACAGTAATATATATACAGTATAATTATAAATATAGTATAAATAATACTAAAACATCCCATAAAATCATATTGTAATTAAAAAATAAATGATAATCTTCAATTTTTAAAAAAATTACAGTGATGGGAATTAAACATGCTAATGAAAATAATTAAAAAAATAAAAAATAGCAAACAATGTGCCACATAACAAAAGAAAAAACAGCATGGTGCTAATTTAAATATTTATCCCACTAAAAGCACGTTATCGCCACTCAAGGATTAAAAAATTACAACACAATAAAGGGTGTGCAATTCGCTAATTTAAAATGTGCACTATATATAAATATATATATATCAAAGCATGCATAAATTTACATTTAAATTATTCTTTAAATATCTTTAGATTTTAAAAATTTTAACAATTTAATTATATAGATATATATATATGTATATATGTAGCTATGTAAATATTTTCTTTTCAAATTTAAAAAGACATCAATACACAATATTTTTTAAGAAAAATATAATAATTTAAATAACTACTACGTATTTTCGCAGAAAACTGCACATAATGATGCATTAATAACGATTAATATCTAATGAAAAAAATTAAAATTCATGCTAATTTACTATTGTTTAAATAATTACTGCATGCAAGCTACGGTGCAAATCAGTTTTAATATTTAAATTTCTAAAACTAAAAAACAAATTTCTTAAACACTACAAAAGAAAATATATACATTAAAAGTTGAAGATTATTAATTTTTAAAGAAATTAATAAATAT